>JAQFZN010000156.1:0-45583 GCA_034687075.1 Geophilus carpophagus
GCATACAATTAAAGTAATAAACATTATTTCCTTAACTTTATAAACTTATGAAACAATTTTGTCAACTTTATAAACTTATGAAACAAGCAGAATTTGGTCAAATGCAGTCAGAGAAAATTTAAATTATTGTTTGAACTTTTTAAGTGGATAAATTTGAAGTATATATATAGGTCTATTCAAACCATATAAGTGTTGGTCATCTGAGAAAGCTATATTTGTTTTTTTGACTATGAAATGTAAATGTAAGAAAATTTTTTGTGAATTTTTAAACTTTTGAAATTGAGTTGTAGGAATAAAATTAATATCTTTTATTATACATGCATTCTTAAACTATATTTAATCAGAAAATGAATAATTTTAAGTAGTAACACCCAATGCACATGCTAAATATATATACAATACAAAAATTGTGAAAAAAATTTCCGCTTGTATAAGTAATTTATCAATCTTATTATTTTTATCTTTCTTAATTCATGGGTTAATTCTATATTCCTAAAGTTAAAATAATATTGAAATCAAGCAATATTGTTAATTCCGCGTTTCTCCGAGAGATGTCCTCACAGGTTCACAACTTCTTAAAATATATTTTTGAGATTTTGCTTCCGTGACTCACTGGTATATGTGAAGTCGCAAGTTCGGACCTCATGAATTCGAGCAATCGCGTCTGCTGTCCCTACAGCACATTGCATTATATCAATTCATAGGATATTTACTAATTTTAGCTTGATGCCTAATCAGTTCTAATAACAGAAAATAAAAAAAAAAATCAATATTTGCATTTGGAAATGTCAACTTTACCGTCCCGTTATCGGATCCCAGAGCGACAAAGTGTGGTCAAACGAATCAGTAATCACATGAGTCGCTTCGCTACTAAAAGTGGCTGACACAATTTCCCCAGTGTGACCCTAATGAAAGATGAAAAATAAAAAATATCAACTTTATTTTAAAAATTCCTTATCGGTTAGAAAAGTTTGTTGTTCCGAGATAAAAATCCGTCACGAGTTTTGAAATTTATGGTAAAAAAAAAAGTCTTTTATTTGCACGCCGTACTCCATTGTATTAGCATTTTTAAAAATCACCTTCTCATTCAAAACGAGAAGCAATTACTCTTTTCTCCTCCTTTGTTTGATGGGCGTAACAAATGACTTCACTCTTTATAGACTTGTTTTCAATCGGAGAAGATAAAAATCATACGACTCTCTCCCCAGCATCCCGCCAAACCCCACGCTACTGGTTCCCTGAAGGCGCTTTCTCCGATAGAAAGGAGACGAGGACGGACGCGGGATCTTCAATCTATCGTCTGTCTTTCCTTTTAAATTTGCCAAATGAAGCATAAATTCAACGAGTAAAAAGAAAAGAAAAGAAAAAAAAATCTTATCTTTTACACTTTATGCACCTGCATGCATCTCATCATGCCATTTTTCTCCGTTACCATCCACTTGTTCCCTAACTAATTCGAGTCCAAATTATAAACACGGGTCATTTATTAAGTTTGCGAGCAAAACATTATGAAAAATAGTCGAATGGATTGAAACCACTAAAGCACCCCCTTGGTAGCTTTCCTGCCCAGCATACTTGGTGCCATGCTTCACCTCTCTCTCGAGGCCAATTCGTCTTTTCATAATCTCTGTTAACGGCTATTCTGTCAGCTCTCCCCGTCTTCGATAAATCACTGTGGGCAAACTTGTTTTAATTCATGTCACGTTTCACTCCAGCCGACGCTTTCTGGCTACAAGTTAAAGATAACACTCACTCACTCGTGTCACTTTCAAACTCTTCCCGTGTTTAAAAGAAATGAAAATGGAGAACAATTGCAACAGGTTTAATTTAGATAATAATTGCAGTGTTAGCATTTTGGTTTAAGTATCTCTTACATCTCTTCTTCTTGTTATGAGCTCAAACATTCATTTCGCTCTCTCTTTTTACACATTGCGTCTTTCGTAGGGATGTGTTTCCATGACGACGTTCAGCCTCCCCACTGTTAATAAATCGTGTGCACCACCCATTCAGCGCACGTGTTGCAGCTCGCGCGCCTCAAATTTGTGACACCACAAATTGGACTGAATGGATTAAAGCGAGGTTGGTGTGAAGGAGGTGGCGACAGATTGGCGCCAAAACAACGCGGTCGCAAACAACAGCGCCAACGTGGCAAATGTACGAGCCATTTTGATGTCCAACAAAGTGCTACGATTTTCCGATAGCTCTATGTGTCACTCCAACCAAATACTAATTCAGCTGCTTAATTAGATGGTATCGGTTTTAGCCAGTGGCAAATTGAATTGACATTTACATACTAATGAATATTAATTATATCACAAAACCTAAAAAATCCTCCAACGCCCTCTATAAACCAAATGTTTGGTTTAAATTCATGTCACGCTTACATAAATGTGTTAACATTTCGCAATACAATAATATCCGCTTACTTTAAGATTATAAATTGCCTCAGCAGTTTCGACATTCAATATTTTTGCAGTCATGTCCATACTTCTGGTGACTAATGGTACGTTCATAGGG
Source organism: Geophilus carpophagus (assembly GCA_034687075.1). Lineage (NCBI taxonomy): Eukaryota > Metazoa > Arthropoda > Chilopoda > Geophilomorpha > Geophilidae > Geophilus > Geophilus carpophagus. Next base: position 2,518 of record JAQFZN010000156.1, read on the forward strand.
TTAAAAGCGACTCGTATACCTAAATTAGAAATATGCATTATTAATTTTTAAGCAGAAACCGTGCTTGTTCTTTAAATTATTTAACAATTAATTTTTATTTTAGCTAAAATTAACTTGCTAAAACCAACACAATGAGAGATGGGCCATCTCTATTCCAGCCATGTTGATAAATGGAGTTTCCTCTCATCTTCAATCACGCTTCAGTCTCGCGAGACGACCGCGTGACCACCAACGGCGCCAGATTAGGCGCTTTCTGATTGGCGGCAATTTGTCTAGTGCAAATAAAAAAAAGACAGGCAAAGAAGTGAACTGGAGACCAGTTGGCTAAAGTATCCCTGTTTGCTGGTTGCGAAGGCGAGGTTTTGGCACGCGCTTCGAGGTCATATTTTCTTGTTAAGAGTGCCAGCAACAAAAAGATAATGAAATCAACAAGAAGCAAATGTTGTCTAGTGGCTAATTTCCTCCCAACTAAAAGCTGCGTATAAAGCCATAAACCTCCTTTAAATTGCTACCTATTTTTTCATAGGTTTTTTGTAAAAGCTAAAGATTTTTTCTATATACAATATATATATATATATATATATAAGAGTGGAAATGAGATACAATTAGAGTTTGAAAACGTTTTCTCGAGTGGCCACAAGGGTGAATGCAGAATAAGATGAGAGCATCAGCAAAGACAACTCATTAGCTTCCTACAGGCATTGACAAGAAGGAACTAACTTGGGGCTCTCGTCTTCCTCTTCTCCTTCTCTCGCAGCGCCACCGAGTGGATCCAATTTGCAATTAGCTAATCAGATTATCAGTGGGTTAGAGTGTGAGTTACCATTTTCTGTGTACTAAGAAAGCACTCAAAAAAAGTCGAGGAAATATCAAAGTTCACTAAACTATTTCTTTTTTCTTTTTTTTTTTTAAAAAAAATAAGAAATTGTTATATAATTGTAAAAATTTAGCCTGTTAGTTGCAAAAAAGTTTAAAAAGTTTTCACATAGAAGAAATTTGATTAAGTGTAGCCAAATTGCCAAAAGGCATTCTCGTGTTTGCTATAATCGCGACACTTTGTTTTCATTTTGTCACAATATTTACACGCAACATTTCCACTTCACCTCAAACATCAATTTTTAATTAAATTAATTAACAATACTCACCTCTTCAGCTGTGTGACCTCTTAATGTTGCACATCTTGTCAGGAGAACCATGCAATTTTATCTCTAAAATATTAAAAAATATTAAATTATTCCATTTTCTTACATATTCATAACCCTGCAAAAGTAAAGGACGTAAATAAAAAGATTTGACTTTATATAAATTGTATGCAAATTTGTTAAAATATTTTTTCCCGTCTGGGCGCGAGCAAAATGCAATTGGCTCATTCTACAGATTGAGTCTGATGAGTGAACACTTGAACTGCTGGAAATTCTCGGGGGACAGGGTAGAGAAACGAAGTCGACACGAATGCGGCAGCTCTGATTTGATATGGTTAACAAATAAGGGGCACTAAAACCAGACAGGATCATGGCTCCCTACTGAGCTCTTGCTTTGCCCTTCCACTCTCTCTATGGGGTCATCCACGAAATAATGGGAATTTGGGAGACGAGAGAAGAAAACTTTTGAAAGTGCCATCACCTTAACCCTTTTCTTTCTTACTTATTTGTATGCTTACCCGTAGGGATTGTTCAAAGTAATGGCTTACACTACATTATTACGATGACCTTCCAGTGACAGAACTTCTTTCGCCGATTGGGAGTCCAAAACTTTGCAAGTGCGATCATAACTACCAGTAATGAACCTAAAAGCAATCAAAAGGCAGAAATCCGCTTCAAATGCATTGCGCAACACTCGAGAGCATTGTAAATAAACCGAGAATGTCCTGGGGGCAATCTTAAGAAATTGAGCTACCAAGTATCAACTGCAAACAAACACCAGTTTCAAACCAAACACCTTTACATTGACTTATTTTATTACGACAAACGATAAAAACACAAAAACAATAACCGACTTCTATCTTTTTTTTTCTATCTCTCTTCTCTCACTTTATTTTTACTTCAAAGTTTCACATGATCGATCTAACACGAGAGGATCCACTAGGGATGTTAAAAAATAAGAATGAACGGAAGCTGAGTGGAGAAAAAAAAGGGTGAGGGGATCCTTAGTGACCACACGGGCTCTTGCTATCAATCTTCATTGACGCACAACTCGGGCAGCGCTTTCTTCGGAGAAACAAAGTGGTTCTGGACTATAACGCCAAAGCAGTGACGCAACTGAAATAAAGTGTGAGAACTCAGACAAAAGCTCTCGAACATACCTCTTGAGTGGAGAGTACACTTATACTTCTTCGTCTCAACTTTTTCGTGAAACTTTTAAAGTGCTTCTAACATTTATTATATTTCATTTTTTAGATTAACTAAAAATATTATTAAAAATTTATTACATAAATTGATCTGCATTTATTAAACGTTACATTAGTTAATGGGAAAATGTATGCTCATGAAGCAGATATATATATACACTGTATATATGTAATAAGGATAATGACTCAAAGAATATATTTTGCATTAAAAAATAATGGGGGGGTTGTATAAGTACGTTTTATAATGAGACTAAAAGGATTATCCAGCCGTGCCATCATTCTCCAAGACTTCCTGCTTTCTAAAATTAGCTTAATTGAAAACGCTCGAGGGTTACCTTCTCCTAGGTAACAACTCCTAATGCACACACCTGGTTTAGACTCAATTACACTTAATCAATCTCATTAAAATCTCATCCACCGAACACGCGTTTATAAATACAACTTTAAAACATCGTAAAACTGTTTTTTATAAAAATCATAAAAATAAGAAAACCAAATTTTAAAATGTTGAGCGTGCTCTTTAGTAATATATTAAACATGAATAATAATGATCCAGTTCGATGATGCATTAGCCGTCGTTTCTACGGCAACCGTTTCAAGTGAATCTCAGTGAAAATTCAGCCGTGCGGAATAAGTGGACATCCCCCCGACGAATCAAGTCTTTTCAAGTTAAATATTTTTCCGAGTAATAAAATATTTCATTGAAAAACTAACACTAGATTAATTTCAAATCGCTGGAAACATACATGTTGTGTAATGACGCTGCTTGTGGCTGTTCTGTTAATCTAATTAAAACCGCTTGCAATTGAATTTCAGTGTTAGAATTTCTTTAAAATATAAATTTTTTAAAAATAAACCCGTCTCTATGTATACCGAAATGAAATGTTATAAATAAAAAATAATTTGTAAAAATTTTTAATTAAACAATGCGTGTAGTTAGAAAGTTGAGGGAAGGTATAAAATTTAGCTTCAATATCACTACGAGCTCGTGTTTCTCTTCCCTCGAGATCGAACATTTCCAACACGGTAGAGTTAAGGTTAACCGCTGTACAAATTACTGACAAGAAAACAAGAACACACCACTAATAATTAATAAAAGCTGCCTTGTAACTCATACCCTGAGCAGTGTAACTCAACCTGGTGCCAACTTTAACTTTGATGTTGTCTAAATTCATTTTCGGTCTAGTGCAGTTTTGATGAGATTAAAAAGGATGTTCGTATGCAAACTGCACGTCAGTAAATTAAGAAAAAATATATTCCAAGGTTTAAAGGTTCGTGTCAAAAGATACAATTTCATTTGTGCAATTTACACACCAACGTTTCAGTTCGAATTGAATAAAATTCTTAATTCTTTATAAAACTTAGTTCCCTTTCAAAAAACAGATAAAAAAGAAAATTGAGAGCTTAATCAAATTATTTCTTGTAAATATAATAAAAAAATGTTATAAAAAAAATCTGTATCAATTACATAAAAGGAAAAGCAAGGAAATCTTTTAAAAACATTTCTCTCATGCACAAAACTTTTTACTTGAAGCTCATTGGATAATTTAAGATTTGACAAAAATAACTTTTTTTAAAAAAAGAACTAGCCAACCAAGACTACATGAAGAAAAGCAAAAAAAAAATAATTTTAACGGTCGGCTTTAAAAGATATAGAAAGAGTCAAACGGAAGTTGGAAAAGTTCCCCAAAATGCCTTCAAGAGTTACGTCAAATTTTCATGATACACCAGTTTCTAAAATCGATAAACCAATTTTTATTTAATTTTGTTTAAAGAGAATTAAGAATTGCAATTTCGTTTTAAACCCTTTAATAATTTCTAACCGATTGAGTGAAGTCAAATCAGAAATTACAATGAAAGAAGAAAATGTTCTTATAAGATCAGTTCCTTGTGTCTTGACTGGTCGCTAAAGAACTAAGTACAGTATTGACTCAAATGTAATTAGAAAACAGCGAGAACAAATCTTTATTGTCATTTATACACTGTATGAATCCTTCCATCTTTTTTTTAAAATAAAAAAAGACCTACAGTAAAAACAAGATAAAACGAATTAACTTTCAGTCACAAGAAATCTGTTCCTCCTCCATTTTTTTCGTACAACAGTTTCTCTCGGGTTTTCAAATTAAAAAAAAATTCTTCTCATGTGCTTTGACAGGATGTTGATTACTGCTGTCATTAAATGCAGTATTCTTTCCCTTTTTTATTATTATATGATTTTTTTCCTATAATTTAAATTGAAAAATATAGATTATAAACTGTATTTTATCACAATACCCTAATTTTAACTACATAATTGAATTTATTTTTTTAAAAAATAACAAATTTAGGCAATTAAAATCATTTATAATTCGCGCAAAAATATTGCAAAGATTTTATCATGTTTAATAACTAGTTTAGCTCAAAACTACACAAAACTTTCAACCAAATTAGTAATTTGCAGTGCGTGTGGTTACCTGGTAAAGTGCAGTTGGATATTTCAGACAATTGAACAACAATTCACGTCCACAGAGATAAACAACCTAAAGGGATGGATAATTCAACACACATTTAGATTTACCTATTTACCACACGCAACATTCGCATTACGGTTTCGCTGTGTCATTAATAAATAAGTATTGCAACGCATCCATTCATTTCACCTACTACTCGCTACACTTGTAAGCCAATAATCATCTTACCTTGAATAAATGGTAAGTAGTAGTGTAACCGTGCTGCACTTTCCCTTACAGAACTGAATCTTCGTTACAGAAACAACAAAAAAAAGGTGTGACAACTATCACTGAGAAGATAAAACCGATCAACTAGAATAAGCGGAAGATAATTGGGCTTAATGAGAAATGTTAAAATCTCTTAAGAAACTTTACCTTCTTACTTGTGCACAATATCTTACTTGCTTTGAGTCAAATAAAAAGAAAGAAGACTATATGAGGGACCCCGCGGGTGTTGGTTGGGTGGATTCCTATTCCTAATACTAATTACAAGAACCCAACACATGGGTGCAGTTGAATCGAGGGTGCAGCGCACACATTTCTAATTAAACTTTTCTGCAAAAGTGAATACACGCACCAGCAACTGATCATCCCTTTGCTACCTCTCAAATTGTGTTTGCAGCTCATGATGCATCGTTTACGTCTCTTGCTAACAACAAATGCAAATATTCAACTCGTTGTTTTTCGTTAAATAAAATTAATTCTTGTTATAAACTGCAAAAGAAAAAAAGAAGAAAATTTGTATAAAAAAATTTATGACTTTTGTCCACATCCCCTTTTTTCTTCATATTCTTTTAAATAAAACCCTTTAGAAAGCCACAATGTTTGTCAGAAACAAAATAATAGGTTTTGCAAAGAATATGGCATTGAATGACGTTTCCATCCTATTGTGTAAAAATCGTCTTAAACTTTTCGAAGGCATTCCCCATCTTTTGTGTGTAGCAATCCTTCTTTTTGCTTTTCTTCTGATATCATCTTATTTATAAAAGCAGACATGAAAGCATTACGAGTGTGTGTAAATTCCAGTCAATGTGATTGGTGTGTATTTCTTTATTCAGAAGATTTTCTCAATCCTATCGTGCGTCTAAGTAATAATAGATGGCAGCACCAACACAAAACCTTCAACCTGCTCTGCATTTGTTTTCATCTCATTAAAGTCAGAAAATATAGCACCCATTAAAGAAATAACTTCAACAAACGTTCAAAAAATGTTAAAAAGCTCAAGTTTGCAAGACATTAAATGTTTTATGTTTTTTGCTTTTTCCGTCCACAAACTCTCACCTTTCCCTTTTTCATTTCCCTCTTTCATCTCAAGGGTGCGCCTTGCCAACAAAATATTGACTGCGATGCTGATTTGCTATTCATGAAAGCTGCACTTCTCTTCCCCTATCCTACCACTCTCATCCCATTCCTTTTTCCTTGCTGCAGACCATTCCAAGAGACGAGGGAAATCTGGACAAATTTCCAAACACTCAAATAAAGTCAGCTTTCAGTAATGAAGTTCACATTTTAACATTTACAAATTATCCCTTATTTGCAACGAAATGTTCTCATTCCTTTCAATATTGCACGGTTCAATGACTGCTAGGTTGCCATCATTACAGGGCATTCTGTAAAACGTCAACTGAATTTTACATAAACTGACTAAACAGTATTAGTCCAAATCCACGACTACAGTATTGTTCAACTTGCGAGCGCACAATTGAATATAGTGCGTTTCAAGTCAAGTTGCCTTAGCTTCCAAATCAATCAAGTTTTATTTAAGCTTTTAATACCCGCTAGGGAAAAAGTGTAGGTCTCAATTTTTATGAGGAAGAAGCAAAATCTTGGATTGTATCCAAAAAATACCTCCACTGAGAAAGCCAGGCTGAGATGTAGGTGTAATTGGATGTTGTCGCAGTGTGGTGAAGACTCCTCAATCAAGTCCTCCAATTAAATTAAAAGGCAAGAGAAGACCCCTCATTGCACAAAAAAGCAGGTACAGAAAGAATAGATAGGCTTAATTTTCTTGAGTCAAGTTAATCGCTCTGTCTTGCCCTTGTTTTATATCAATCCAATGATGTTTCGAATGGGAGTAGCCTCCTAAATCTGATTAACCCCCATTTACTATCTCAAACATCAGTAAAATCCTTTAAAATTTTTTAAACCTACAAAACATCCAAGCTACAGAGAATAAGATTAAAATTCAATTTCTTTTTGCTATATCGAGAACTCTTACTTCACCAAACAAAATAATCAATTTGGATTAATTGAAGAGTCTCTCACACTCCAATTCATAGATAGTTTGCAGAAAAGCAATAATTAAAAAAAAAAAAAATGCTTTCAAACTTTCATGAGTTGAACAGTAAGTTCTCATTTCAAATGAGAAAAAAAATAGAATTAGAAAAACACATTTCATGCTAGATTAATTTTTAAAAACATGAGCGAGAAAGCAGAAAAGCATTGTATTTTGCCATTAGGAATACGCGTTCCGATTTTACGTACACAAATATTACTACGAAATAAGATATTTCGTAAAAATGCAATTCATTACGACGTTAAAACGAGTGGTATTATTATATGATACAAACTTTTAACTCGCCGTTTTGTGAACAAAGAAATACATGCAATACTTATGCAATTATCGAAATATTTCCTACAAGTGTCTGCTATAATTTGTTTAATAATAATAATAATAATAATAATAATAATAATAATAATAATAATAATAAAGCTCACAGCTTAGCGTTTCACTGTTAAGAAAAACATCATTTGTTCCCCCCCTCTCCAAATGCTATCACGAAAAGTTGATAACAAATTACAATTTATACACTAAGGCCTCCGTATAATGATCAACATATTTTATAGTGGGGGAAAACGTGACAAGCTTTTTTTTTCTTTCTAACTTACTGTTACCGTTTTCTACAGCATTTTCAAGGTAGCTTTGCACTACAAAATCCTCAGCCCTGAGACATCGCAAATCCAACTTTAACCGTGTAGCCTATCATATATATGAAATAAGAAGAAGAAACTGCCTGTGTAGGATTTGACAGGACAAACAAATGATCAATACGTTCATCATCTAGTGCTCACATTTTTTTCGGGCAAAGCTACTTTAAAGTACATGCGATACAAGGACAGTGCAAAATGTAATAAAAAAATATTTCAAACATCAATTTTTCAATACAACTACATATTTAAAGAGTAAAATCAAGAAATCAGTCAAAATAATAATAAAAAATTAATTTCTGCAATATCATCAAAAACACCTACGTGCCCAGAATCAAAACAAAAACAAAAAAACATTTATGCAAAACTTAAAGTAATGTTAAGAACTATTCAATTTCAAACATTTGCCATTCTGATCCTTACTTCCAAACCGAAAAAAAAAACCAATTCAAGTCCAATGTCCCAAGTCAGTCCAGCAATACTTTCTACAATTTTTAGAGTAAAGTCAAATGAAACACTTGCTCCCATTCTCAAGAGCACCGAGGTGGGCAAAGTCTTTCTCACTATCTTGCCTTACCATCTATCACAAACAGCTAGTGGGCTATAGGAAATGAAAGGGTGGGATGAGGAGGAGATGGAGTTAGAACTCGGGCGCCATCTGTGTAAGAGAAAAGGAAGAGAAGAGACGTCTCTGTGGACCCATCGTCGCTGACGGGCAATGTTGAGTGATGGCACCCGCGGCCGATAGGGGTCAGCAGCGCAGAGGGAGTGACCAATGTATTTAGACGTCCTTTTCGTTTCTCTCTCTCTCATCCACTTTCTTTTGTTCTCATGTGTTCAATATAAAGGTATCTAAAGAAAAAAAATAACAAAAAGAAATAAAAAAAAAAGTAGATACTAGGCAAAGGCTAGAAAAGCTATTCAATTGAAAAACATCCTCATAAGACTTTCGAAACAAAGTAAAATAAAATGAAAAAATAGTAAAATGTAGAAAATGAAATGGTTACGAAACATATAAATATACATTTCCATTTTGAAAAGTGTTTTTGCTGACATTAAGTGTGAAATGCACTTTTAAACAAGTTTGGAGTTATAGCAGATGTTATATATATTTTGGGTGCTATATGTGTAGCAAGGGAGGTTGGACCTTGACTTGCAATCCCACTGTCACGTGAGATGTTCCCCCAGTGGCTTGAACCGTAAATTATTTCTTTTTAACATATAGCAGCGACATGACGTTCTGTCAACAGAGGGCAAACCTACATCAACACTAATACATTTCTACTCGCTATCATATATTATTTTCATTTTTATGGACTTTTTATTTGCCCAGTATCCCAACCCTAACAAGAAAAAACGGTTATTGGAAACACAGTACATAAAGATAACATCAGGGAACTCTTTAAAAATTTAATGTCTCCTAATTACAACTTTTTTCTTAAACGTATAATAGTCTAAGAAGTTGTTTGTAGCGTAATAAAAATGAACAAAAGCCACATGCAGCGTTCACATCATCAAAGATTCCATTTGTGCTTCCTGTGACAGCCACCACAAGTTATTTGGGAGACAGTCTTGCTCTTGATTGTGATTGGTGGAGGTCGAGGTGGTGGAAGGAGGCCATGATGGGTTTGTTATTAGCTAGTGTTGGAAGGTATTTTCTTGTTTCATCTTTGGCTTGCCAACGAGTCTGGTCATGTTTGGCAAAAGATGATGACAGATGCTACCTCAGGGAAATCAAAGGGGCACCAATTCGACTTAATTCTCGCCCCCGTCTTGCGTCATACACATGCCTCTTTTCCCTCCGTTCACAAAGGCAATAATTCAATATTCTCCTGCTGACTTTAAACGATTTCAAGTCTTAAATTAAAAAATAAAAAAAATTCAATTACTTAAATGAGATATATCTCTTTTCGAGGCCTAATCATCAAAATCAAAAGAAAAATTTAAATTTAAAATAAAAATATTTTTTAAACTTTCGATTTTTCTTTTACCTAAAGCTATAAAACTAATCTTTTTTTAAACTTACCCACTTGGCTTGATATTATCGCTCAACTCAATAAAAAAAGGATACGCAAAGTAAGTCGTCGCACCTGCTCGCACCTGCTTGTCTTTGTTGAGAAGAGGGTTCGGATTCTACCACATTCTCCAGAAGGGCATCCACATCTGAAAAAAAAATCAAATATATAATAAAAAGAACAGACAAAAGAAAAACGAGAAAAAAAAAAGTCATAAAGCACACCTTTCGTCTAAACTAAAAGAAGTCATATACAGACCTACTGTACAATCAGCAAAATTGCAGACAGTAAAGAAAAAAGAGTGAATAAACTGATCAGAAGAGAAAAAAAATTGCAGCGAAAAAGAAATGAAAAAAGGGAACGATGCGGGACAGAGACGCTTATCGCAAATTCCCTTTCAACCTCATATTCTTTGTGAATAACACTATCACAGCAAGTCCCCGAGGAACCACACCTTATTCTGTGCATAGAAGCCAAGGGAACTGAGAGCTTCACCTCAAGGGTGACGACCAACAGGGGGCCTACCATCAACCTGACGTGCAGACAAGACAGAGCAATTGCAAAAGGGTATTTTGTAGGATTCAAAAACAAAATTTTCCATTTTCATGTTTACTATTATTTTGCTGCGTTTTTCTTTCTCTTTTCTTTTTCTTGAAAAAAAAAAATAAATAAAAAGTAATTTCAGCAGTCAAAACCATCAGAAATGCAATCAGATAATTTTCGGCTTGATTCTTTTTATCCAAATGGGAGGCTGTTAATTCTCTTCAGACAGTAAATTGCCAGTAATCAGTCGTATAGATCATTTAAAGAGGATGTTCAATTAAAGTTGTAAGGGTTATTCGTCAACTTAATCCCGTTTCACGATCCTCATATAGCAATGGCATTATCCCAGAGGGAAATCAGCAATCATTAAGCTAGTTCATCTTCTAAATTACAAATCAAATCAAATATTAGTTATTTGTGTGTGTGAGAGAGAGAGAGAGAGAGAGAGAGAGAGAGAGAGAGACGAGTTAAAAGGCAATTGCATCTTTAAAGTGGCTCGTTCTCCATTTTTCAAAGGAGTTATTCATTCGAAGACACATCAGAAGTCGAGCGAAATGAGGAGTTGCTCAAGCGAAAACAACACTGACCTAACAACTCACAATTCCCTTGCAGGGAGATTTGACTGATGGTCGTTTAATTACTGAGAACCACTCCTCTGGATAAAGCAACACTGTACACATGGTCGCCCACCCACGCAAATAGCTAGAAAACCCAGAGTCCACGAATGAATTGCTCTCTCGGGCGCCGGCTGCCCAACACAACCCAACTCCCTCTGTTTTTACAGTTGATTAACACAACACTTGTGTACCAATTTTTAAGATAAAGAAAAAGCGAAAAACAAATCAATAAAACTTATTTCTCAATTTTCCCTTTAGAAAAAAAAATTATTTTTCTAATCTAGGTAGAACAATGATTCGAAACTCTTAAGAGTTTGCAAGCAAACTGCAAGTCATTATAAGCTTAACTATTAAGCTTATCTCATGTTGCAAAGAAGGATTCTTTAGGTTCCAAAGATCAATATCAACTATCACAAAACTTGCATTTACGTATTTCTCACCTCACCACCATAGCTTTCTAAACACAAAATAGATAACATTTTGTTCACTTTTTTCCCCCTTATCCCTAAGCTAATTTATTGGCAAAACGCCCATAAAATATAAATTTAAATAAAAAATTTCCAGAAAAAAAAATAGATAAAAATGTTTGTAGAATTTGCAAACACATTCTTTAGTCAATATAAATTTACTCAAACAGCGGGCAAACTGTCAATGTGAGATACAAAATAAAATGAAGAGAAAAAATAGATTACATAAAAGACTCAATAAAATAAAAAAAGAGTTTGATAGAATAAAAACATCACTCTCAAGTGTTGAGTTGGCTCTAAATCTTATCCCTAAATGATGTACGAAGCGTAAATTTAATCCTTCAATCACATCTTAATAGCAGATTGAATTTTCTCTTACTGCACGAACGCAGAGCAGCAACCTGTTCCCTTTTCTACATGCGTGTAAAATAATCACCAGCTGCCAGAATCTTGGGTTTTAAAGACAAGTGCAAAGATCTTTCTCTAACAACTTTCACCGAGATAATTGTGCGAGTGAAAGACTTTTGATCCGAAGCAAAAGAAAAAGCTAAATTGACGACTTAATTCAGTGCGCGCGAGAGGAAGAAATTAAAGGTTATTAATTGGACCATTTCAACACGACGAGACAATGAGAGAAAACTTGTGCCTAGTGCGGTATCTTGCTGATATTTCTACCAAGGGGATCCCCGGATGTACAAAAGGAGAGACCAAATGGGCGCCCATGGGGTTATGGCTTCCTGCCACTGACTACTTTCAACTCAGTCATTTGCCTCACCATCAGTTAACTTAACGCCATCCAGTAGCACAAGTGCAAAGAAAAAAAATGAGAAATAAGGGAAAAAAGAAACGACCTAGGAAATGAAGATGAAAAAAAAATTAAAGAAACAGAAAAAAAATGGGCGGCAACGGTTTGCAATGTCTTTAGACCTCCATTCAAGAACGACGCATGCGTGGAAAGTGCAGCATTATCAGGAAACCATTTTTTCATGGTGCTGAAAACAGCTCTTTTTCAACTTGTTTAAAGCAGACTGTTTATTATGCGTTAATTGTTTAAATAATTTATTACTTACTCGAACTTTTAAGTAAACATAATCGATAGTTTTCATCTTACTGTTATTTTTTATATATTCTATGATGATATCTTTGAAGGAATAAAAGAAACAACACTAATTACAAATTGATTAGATAAATTATAAATAAAACCTTTAAAAAAATAAAAATGTAAAATATTCACATCATATCACGCAAGTGGCAAAATGAGTGTTAGCACAGTAGCCACAAATGTTTCTCCATTTGCCAGCCCGTGAGGCAATATTGGCCAATGTGTAATGGTCCTCATCTGTTCTCGCTCTAAATAAAAGATTACAAGGTACACACGCGCGAAAATTATTTTTCATATCAAAGACAGTGCAAGAAGCAAGAGCGGAATTAAAAATGAATGCAACGTCTGGCGTCGTAAAAGAGAAACATGTATAAACAGCATGAGAGCTGGAAGAGAGGTGGTGGTGTTCTAAGGGGAGAAATACACCCACACATATTAGAAACAAGAAGAGGAAGAGGCGAATTCTATTTAAACAAATTAAAATGTTTGCCAGCTGCCTAACGAGCTCCATTGTGCTTGGAGCACGTGCTATTCATGGAACTGACAATGGCTCCATTCACACCCAACACGTACTTCCGCTGCAAAATATTTCCCCTGGAGGACCTTTTTCTTGCTCGCTATACTTGTGATGAGCAACTACCACCATCGGATTGACAAATGTCTGCCACTGATGACATGGGGCATTAACGTGTAAAAACACATTTTCTCAGTGCTTAACTGCCCTATCTAATGTTTTTCTTTTGTGCGACTCCTATAAAAAGAAGAAATAGTCTTTAAAAGTTAAAACATTTTTAAATTAAATGATGAAACATGTAAAAAGTTTTACTCTTCCTATTTTAAAAGATTATAAAAGATAAAATATATTAATATTAAAAAGAAATTATAAAAAACTCAAAAAAATCAATCACCAATCAATACCTGTCGCCTACTCATAGAAAACTGAGTTGGATAAATAATAGAAACCGAACTAAGGTGACCTTAAAACCCAATTCCAACTGCTGTCAAAAAGAAAATATTTCTTTGCCCCCTTCAAAAGTAAAACTTTAAAACTTCCTCATTATTACATCTCAAGTTTGACCTGCAATACCTTCTTGACACACTACGGTTACCCAAACAAAAAAAATACGCATCACCTCTTTTTATTCAAACCCTGCTTCTGTAAATGAGTTAACTAAAAAAATCACAATGGAATCTTGCCAAATAAGTTTCAATCTACGTCCTAGTATAGTACTATCTTGACTGCATCAAGCGGTTTTCTTCATCTATTTGAAGAAATACAAAAAAAATACAGTATATGTATATTAAAGAGTGTAAGAAAGATATACAATAGAAAGTGTCGCATGTTATATCTAAAAACTCAATGAAATGTTCATTTTTTTTCGAGACATTGACAACAAGACGACGCAACAGCAGTAGCTACTCATGGAAATTGGGCACAATATAATCAGTGGCGATGTTTGCTCGACTCATCTAACTTGCATGAAAACGAAAACCCCCTGGCACTTTTCACAAAGAGAAAACCTACAAAACCGAATCAGTACTGCAAGCGACTGTCTGCCATGAACAAAATACATTTTCTATCTTTTTCTTTTCTAAAAAGATATAATTTACTTTGTTTGCTTGTCAAATTGTGTTCAGACATTCTGCATTTTAAGATCAAATTCAATAAAAAATAAATAATTAAAATACTGGAAAGTGAATGTCAAATAATGTTATAAGTTTATATATATATGAAATAAATAATTAAAATACTGACAAGTGAATGTCAAATAATGTTATAAGTTTATATATATATGAAATAAATAATTAAAATACTGACAAGTTAAAGTAAAATAAACTTATAATATAAAATAAAATAAAATTGAAGGTATAAAAACCAATACCTACAAGAATAAAATTTCATGACCAAACCCAATAACCAACAGCTGACAACCAACCACTATTTACAAAAAAAAAAACGAAATATCTAAAACCAATAACCTAAAACTCTTCTCATTGTAAAAATATAAAAAAGAACATTTAAAAAATATTACCTATTTAGATATCTAAAATAAATTTCTTATAATTTGAATAGAGAAATAAACTAGAAATAGAAAAATGGAAAAAATGTTTTCAAACCTTCCTTCACACAATTTAAACAAGACTGGAAAAGGAAAAAGCAAAGCAACGAATCGATAAAACACATACATAAACATCAACACGACATAGTAAACATTGATCATAAGCGATAAGCCTCGCAACTTGTCTCATTGCCCTTTCTTGGTTTCGGTTTTCTAATCGATTTTCATTACAATTTAATCGGCAAGAAAATGGCTGAAGACCCTCTTCTATGTTCATCCAAGACTCTTCTTACCTGGAGGAAAATATCGAAGAAGGAAACGTTTTAGCTTCATGTCGCTCACTGCCAGCTTCACACTTGATAGAATAGATGTGTTGCCATGGCAACCAGACGCAGCGGCACGTCGTTATATTGTAGTTGAAGAACGTTGTATTATTATTATTGCGGCGGAAATGTTAGGCCTAAATGACAATCTGCAAAAAACATATAAAAAACAAAAAACAAACAGTTTAATATAATTCTTACATGTATTTTTTTTTATATCTTCCATATCTTCTTATGCACTTTAATGATTGATTGTTTTCATATAAAAGTGTTAAGATTAAAAATTGAAGAAAAAAAACCGGTTAAAGAGAAGAATAGAAACACTTTAGAAAAGAAAAGTTTCTTTTTGCTCGTGTGTTGACAAATACAAATGTAACCTTTTCTTTCTAGATAGGTGTTTTCGAGGGCAATGCTTTTCCTATGTTAATACGGATTCAATCCCCTCTTAGTCGTGAGTGAAGCTTCTCTGCATGTCTTCAATGGCTCTCTCAATGATTTCATTAAAGAACAAAAGAGAAAACTAAAGCGCATTGAATTTTTTTCTCTACCAACCCTTTAAATTCTAACACCATTCTTTTACATTTAAAAACCTAAAAAACACATAATTAATGGTTCTCTACAACAACAAAAGTTAAAACATTATTTATTTTTCAATTACCATTCTTAGACGCTTCAAAATTGAAAAAAATAATAAAAAGTTGACTTTACAAAGTTCAAATGACAATTTCCCATATTTCTCGAGTTTGAAAACGAGAAGAGAGAGCGTGTAATCAATAGTGGAAATGGCTATTCCTTTCTTTCTCCATGTTGCAGTGAGGACTTTTCGATACTGCACCAGAAGCAGCAGCAGGAGAAGCACATCAAGGAAGCTCAAAGAAAACCAGTTGGAGGAACTAAAGGCAGTGAGGCGACAGGCTATCAATACAATGAAGTTCGCCAAGCAACCTCTCACTTAGATTAAACTCTTAGGTGAACGCCTCGAGAAAACTTAAGGTGAAGCAGCCAATCGCTACCTTGGTCAAACTGAAGCCAACATTTTCCGAACTGCTGACGTAACTTGGGCTACTATTTGCTCCACTCAAAGCTGAACTTGCAAAAGAATATATTGAGTGCTGACTTGACACAAAAGACTAACTTCAAATAAATATTCATAACATTACACTTGGAAATTTTAAAAAAAATGAAATAAAAAATATATAGCCATTAATGATATGGCTGTGTAATAAAATTGCTGTCTTTTATCTGAAAACAATTCTTCAACATCTTTGGCTTTATTGGATTCATCATTTCGTCTCCACTTTCCCCCACTTCTTTCATATGTCACTTATCCCCCTCTTTTTTCTTTTTATGGATGTGCAATTTTCTCAACAGGATGAGTCGTTTTTATGGAATAATGCACTTATTTTCAAGAATAAAAAGCATTTCAGTTCAGTCAAATCGTTACAATACCTTTTGAAGAATTTTTTTTTAGAGGTAAACATGTGTTTTTTATAAATAAAATTTATCATTTATCCCATCAAAAAAAATTGTGATTTTTACTTACATCACAGATTGTAAATGTATTTTTTATAATTTTCTTTTTAGGTAAAGGCAAAGTTTCCATTTGTAAATTGCACTCAACCCCAGCTGAACTCAGTTGGTTTCATGTCACAGGATTTTATCTGTTACATGCATGCGTGTGACTTTAATCTGACGAGAAGGTGGTAAGCTTGGCTGCAGGGCAGTGATGCACGACGTGTAGCTTGCCTTCATTTCAAGACTTTTGAGCAGCTTTTCTTTTGTTTTCCTTCGAGCAAATCACAAGTTGTAATCTTGAGTTGCGGCAACTAGCTCGAGTATTTTATTGGCCAATCCATTTGCGGAAACCGCCACCAGTCGCCCCGGTGCTCGGCCGATAAATTCCTCCATCATTTATATAAATATAAGCGCAAACTGCTCTGCGGTCAACTTTGTCATTAGGGATTAAGCTTTCTTCAACTGACCATGCAATTAATTAGACTTGGCTTTCAGTCTACAGGGTTTTGTGCAATAAAATGTCTTCCTACAACCGCGTCCTTCTTTTTTCTTCACCAGATAAAAGGTTTGGAAACTTATGTTTATAACCATTGGAATTCAGTGGAAGTCGTATAAGATTCAGGTTGTGTTCGACAAGTGCCATTAAAACTGCTGTCACCACCTGGTGAACGATGCAGTCATTTCCGGTCCATCTCCTTAGCATTCACTTGTAGCCTTAAGTATGGGAACATTTTGGTTGCTGATTGGACCAGCTCCCATATCCAGTTTAGGATCAACTTCGGCCATTTGCAGACATCAAATTGAACAAGCACACTCTTAATAGAAAAAGTTCTCGAAAAATAAAAAAAATAAAGAAAAATCCTCATACCGTTGAATGAATTGTAACAACATAAATTGAAAACAAACATTAATGAATTACAAACAAAATTGAAAATAAGCCTGAAAATTTAATGATTTCAAGAGGAACTTTAAAACAGCATCAAATGCATTATTTATTTACATTATACTGGACAATATAGAATTTGAATCTTAAATACAGAATTTCAACAAAAATTGTGAAATATTTCACTTGATAAGAAATATGCAAAATCCATTATAAAAAAGCAAAAAATTTCATAAATTGGTTACCAAAGATAATATACGAGTATTTGGGTGAAAAAAAATATTTGTTTAATTCAATTAGGCGATCAAGAAATGTATCAACAGAAATAAGAATAAAATAAATAATAAAGAGAAAAAAAATTCCGTCAAACTTCATTATCTTGAAAATAAAAAAAATTAGAGGAACAAAAACTTTCCATCCAACATATGTAGGAAGAGAAAAAAAAAAGAAGATCCATGAAGCAACAAAACTCTTTGCTCGGTTGAATCGGTAATGTTCCAAAAGCCATTCGGCAAAATTTTCGTTTATACAAAGACTTATATACGCTTTCCATTTCCCAATCTGTCTGACGTCATCACAAACTCACTGACCCGCGAGTGACGTTGGGTCAGGGTTCCTGCTGTTTCCTACGTTCCTGTCACTTTGCCAGAAAGCTACTCTAGCCAACTAGCCAAAGACGAAAGAGACTTGCTCAAGGGGGAGGAGAAGGGAGTGGATGGAAGGAGGAGGTCAGAAAGAGAGAGAGAGAGAGGGAGAGAAGGAGAGACTACAGAGGAACTGATAAACCACCGCAGGCCCACTTCAGTGGCGCGTGCAAATTAACGGCTCAGTGGTCGCGTTTACGACCTCCTTATAAAGGATCAGCTCTCCCAGGCCAAACGCATTCTGCGGCTTCCCACGGGGTGGGCTCGAGGGGGTGTTCCTTTTCCCGGTATAACAAACGCTCTTTTCTTATTATTACTCTACAATTCGTTATAAACGTGTTGAAATATTAAATCTTGGTCATTTTATTCCCCTAGAGTCGTTTACATGGGTGTTAGTTGTCGCCATCTAGTGACCACCACTGCAATGAGCAGTGAAGGACCAAATTTGCTTCATCATTTCATAAACTGGCCCATAGTCGTTTCGCTTTATAACTGTTGCACGCTCCTCGCTTCGAGTCATTTGATAAAACTATAAAAATGGGGTTAAAAAGTAAATACGCCACCAACATTGTTTGTATCTTTACATCTCACAAATTGCCATCTTATTCCATTCTCAACGACGCCCCGTTAACCAAAAAAAGTGTGTAAAGCTTAAATTTACGAGTCTCATTTTCGCATAAAATTTTATTTTTGTATTAACAAAATCAAATAATTTTTTATTTTTGTTCCAATTTTCTTACAATTTATTTTACTCGACTGATTTTATTTATTTATCTTGTATCCAGGTGTTCTTCTCTAGGTCATATAAAAGCAAACCAAGGCATGTAAGCGGAAAAGATTCCCCTTGAGATTTGCCTTCCCATCACCTAAAAAACAAGACAAGATTCTTTGTCTTCAAACTACGGGTAATTACCTCAAGGTAAGTCCAGCGTCCCATCTCTTGGGGCGGTTACACCAAACTCAATTTCAACAAAAAGTTTAAGATTTTTCACACACTATAAAATATTGAACAGGAGAAAGACGAAAAAAGACATACATTCAACAACAACTCGTTCTTGATACAATACAAGTAAATAAACATTTCTAAAATAGATCCCGTCCATGATTGACAGCAAAATAAAATCACTAAGACGCGCGAACATCAATCTTCTGTACGAAGAAAAAAATAACAGATAATAAAAATTGATGTATAAACACAAAGCAAAATAAAATTTGATATTTATTATTAATTTTTAAAGTAGTTGTTGACACAGTTTGCACAATCACATCAAATGGAACACAGCCATTTTATGGATACTCACAATGACCGTGTCGAATGTGTGACTGCATGCAAATTACAGTTATCACACCTAGAGAAAAGATAAACATGAGAAGAATATAATCAAAGCCAGTACTAACTAAAAGCGAGCAAAAATCAATATCAAACTGCAAAATGACGTCTAATAATAAAATATAAATATTTAAAAGGACAGTTTCCTTCTACTCATCCATTAATTTTACACCATACAAGTTGGACAAATGTAAACATGAATATTACCATAAATTCCCTATGCATTATTTCCTACCTTAAAAATTCCTATGCAAAAAAAAAGAAAAGGAGGAAAAAAACTCATTAATTTTCCATTTGCAGCAATGCAATTTTCTTGTCATTCTTAGAAGATTTTTTGTGCTGAATTGAATCCTCTAAACCATTGCAATGAAAGCAATTTTTTTATATTCTTTTTTCGAATTGTCCTGTTCCTAATAAGGCAAAAATAAATCAGAAACAACAAAAGCTGCACCATGTCATACTGAGCAAAAGGAGTGCACAGGGTTGGTAACGACCAACGCGTGCAAACACGGGCACCAGGACACACTGTCGCATTGGAATGTTCTCGTTTCTAGTGATTTGTGTTTATCTACTTCTTTTGCTTAAGTGCTTGTTGGCCAATAGGAACTGCCAAGACCTTGCCAGCTGCTTGCCATTTCCAGTTGATGTCGTTAACAACAACAAAATTAAATTTAAAAAAATAAAAATAATGAAAAAAAAATTAATACTTTTAATTTCTCCAACCTTAATTCGAAATACTCATGTACCAAAATATTATCGTCATCCTTTCACGTACCAATAGTAGGTTAAACGTCTCCCTTGACGCTGATAACATATCCCCAATCGTGTCAACAGCACCGCCTGTCACTGCACGTGCACCGTTCACAGACCCGGGTCTAGTGATTACCACGTGTCAACAATAACAAGTGAAGAGTAAAAGAAAAAAAAAGTGGGATGAAATGGTATCCGTGTGACATAATCCTCCCGCCATCGCATCCTCTGAAGTCCACGAACCTCGAACAAATATTGTTCCCTCTGGTGAAAGAGGAAAGAATCAATTTCCAATGTCTACAAAGTCTTCTACTACTTTTAAATTGTTTGCTGAATAAAGTTTTATTTTACTTCAACTAAGTTCCAGCTTTAGTTTTATCATATTTCAAGCTAAAAATTCATTACCAACATATCCAATCAAATTGAATCTACATTAAATAAGTCAAAGTAAAGTATTGGCTCTAATTAGTTAGTTGAATCCAATTATGAGATCACTAGTTTTAACTCAATTACTGATCATTTACAATTTTTTTTACCATTTTAATTTATTATTTAGCTGTAACCTTTAGTTAATTTAATGATTTGACACATAATTTATCGAATAACCTAAAACAGGATTACCACTTCTGATTTTTTTGCAATGTGAAAAGAAGGAGGCTTTTGTTACAAGTTTGTTTCACTCTTAAACGGCTTTGCTATCCCTTCTTTGGTTTTGTTTCCTTTCTTTAGGAGTTTATTTTCATTTGATATCCTCTAGATTCTAAAATGGTAATCTACTTTAGCCTTTCTATTTGTATAAACAGTGTTAGGATTTGGGCAACACACATTTTAGAACACATTTTGGCCCCTCATTGACCCCTGGCGTCCTTACACTTCACTTAACCTTACCTCTCTCCTATCTGTTTAAACAAAATACCTTTTTAAAGCTTCTACTTAGTAAACAAAAAATGTAAATGAACAGTCATTACTTTATTTTATTACCTATAAATATATCTTATTTAATTAAACATCAAGTTACACCCAACAAAGTAGCAAAAAGCCAATCAACATCAATGCCACACTATTAAAGCACATTTTTTTCAAGGAAAAATCAATTCAAATGCAAATGTTTCCACGAAAACTCCCAGTAAACTATTTGAGCACTACTTTTTACTTTTACATATCAAATCATAAGTTCAGATTAAAAACACTCGAAGTTAAATCCTTTAAGAGCAAGTCATCAATAGCTGTGTAGTTTCTTTTCTGCGACAGCACACATTTTACAACTGTTTTCGACGCCCGCCCCCACGTAGAAAAGAGAGAAGAGTGAAACTTTGAATAGGCCTAAGTGTGTCTTTTAATGGCCTGCAGCAAAAGCATAATGTGCCTCTTAGAAGAGTCAGCGAAAATGTTCCGCGTAGTGCGCAGAAAGAAACCTCTTAAACACCCCCTCCCCACGACATCGTCTTGCAAGACACTCATTCTATGAACTGCGTGCTTCCAATTCGTAACATCACTCACCAAATACATCCAGTAATTTCAGCAGAATTCTTTCCATTCCAATCGTCTTTCAAATTGTTTTTTTCTCTTTTTTGCCTATCTAAAGCACTTTAATTAACCAATGACGCTCCCACTAAACTATGTGAGAAATTCAACTTGCACACATGACAATTACACATTGGCATCGCTATAAAAGACATTTATTACAGCCAATAAACGCCATTTGCACTAATGCAAAATTCACAAAAAAAAATAATAAAAAAAATTATATTCAATTCGTATAAAAATTCGCCTGTCCCGAAATGCCATTACCAATTACAGTTACTTGTCATATTTTTGAGACTCATTTCCACTAGAAAAACATCCCACGTCAGCCATCTTTATGTCTAATTTATTCCGGCTCGATGATAGTGGAAGCACTATTTGCCAACAACACTCACAAATCCAATCAATCCAAACCGTAACAAATCAGACAAGTTGCTGAAGAAGGAACCTAGGCCAATGATAAATGAAATTTATCTAAATGGCACTTTCACATCTCTTCCTATCCATCCATTCATCTTAGAAAAAAAAACTTCTTAAATCTCAAAACACATCATCCTACCCCACTTCACTCGCCCTTTTAACCCTAAGCCTTGTGCTAACACTAAACAGGACTCGTTTCTACTCAGTGTCAGGTGAAATACCATAATTTATCTCCCGTAGGAAAAATCCATCAAAATTGTGTGTAAAACAAACTTGTTTCCATTATTTTCTAAATCCCCAAATGTTGGCAATAAAACATCTATCAAAAGATACAACATACTTCAACAACCATTTGTTTTAACTTTTTATAAAAAAAAAATATCAAAATTAATCTATTACTTACTTATAATTACTTTATAAAAATTTATTAATTAAAAAAATAACTTTTAATTTAAAAAAAAACAGTCCCATTTATCATATTTTTAAAAAAAATTCAAATTCAAGCTCATGCAACAAATTTCCCTCTTCTAGATCTGAATCTTGGCATGAATGTAGAGAAAAATGACTATCGTGATTCAAATAAATTTAATTTACTTATTACCTTTGAAAATAAATGTTAAACAGCCGTAAGAGTAAAATGGTATTCTTACCTATTCATTACTTTTTTCTTTATTCCTTTTCAACCCTGTCTTTCTATACACCCATCACTTTTTTTAATCCTCTTGAATATTCCATAGGATTTATATACGTGTAGGTAGAAAGAAGAAAAAAGATATATGGCGGCACAAAAAGAATAGCTTTCTCTTAATATTGTAATTTTTTTCAATGCTGTCATCTCACTCTACCTGTCTCAAGATAGATGCCACCACATTAAAGCATTAAGACCCAAGATAAAATAAATATATATATGCATTCTTAATAGAATAAGAAATAAAGATAAACTTTGAAAAAATTCACACTTTTTTTATTTTGATCCTATTGGTGAACAATATAACTAAAAAACATTCAAAATCTTCTTCCTAAAGTAAGAAGCGATCAACATTCAAAAGATGGTTCACATTTGTCGTTGGTTGTGACATATAAAGTTGCACACGAATCGGATAACTGATCGGTTTTCGAAATTTTAGAGTTAAGAATCCATTTGATGTCTTCTCAAATCGGACTGAGTAATGTCAATCCCAATTGATCTGTAAGTAAGTTAAGATTTTAAAAGATAAACCCAACCGTAATATTTTTAACTGCATTTAAAAAAAATCTGTTTCCATAAGATTCAATACAGCGCAGATCTTCTTTCAAGAGAATAAGTCTTCTTTGGACATAAGCTGGATTGCACCAAAATAGGTTACATTTCCAATTAACTAAACTATATTTAAGCCAACTCACAATTTTTAATCTACTGAACAGTTAAATTTTTCTGTTGCATCAACCATTTGCCAGACAAACTAATTAGAGTCTTGCTAATTGAAGATTAAATTCTGATATATTTGTAAAGATGGCTGAAATTGGTTAAATATGATCATCTGACCTTTCCCTTTAAATTGTTTTCAGCTTATAAATTTAGCAACTTCTAAAAGATTAAAAAATACTTACTGACTTAGCCAAAATATACATTCCTTTGATCATCTTATATGCAAAATTATAATTTCTTTAATTCATTTAATTCATCATCAAAATAAAAATCCCCAGTTAGTTTTATTAAAATATGGTAAAAGTTTAACCCAGGAGTTAAGCGTTTGATGAAACATAATTAAATAGCTTGTTAATCTAAGTTTAAATACTAGTTTAAAGTTGAATTAAATTTAACTGGCATTAGTACAACCCAGCCTGTTGATACTCTCATTAAAGAGTATCCACAGCACATAACTTATTGTTAGTTAGAATGTAAAAAAAATAGCAAATGGTAAAAATAACATTTCTAAGTAAAATCAACTAATGTATTTGGCATTCAACAGCAGTTACACATTTTTATTTCATTTTAAATAATTATCTAATCTAATCTATCTGTCTCTATCCGATAAATAATCGGATAGAAGCAGCTTTATTAATCAATTTAAACTCATTGTAACAAAAAAAATAACTGGTCAAACAAACCCAACAGATAAAAAGCGAAGTATCGAATATTTAACCAATATGTTCAATATGTAGGGAAAAAAACGGTTTTCACTTATTGATTTTTAACACTCACAACTTTTAAAGCTGTGGGATAAAAGTATTACTAAAGACATATTGCAAGTTCAATATCAAATATAAAACATAAAAGACATATTGACAATTTGAATCCAAAAAACACATGTCTTCGCTAAATTGCAAATATATCACTTGATTGATTTTATTTCAATCCAACAAACAATTTAATCGTATTAAAGTATTGGCGTCAAAGTAAAAATTCAATCTGTACACTGTTAAATCATTTTCCTTTCTTCTTGCCTAGCTTTAAATCGGATAGAATATAAGACTGTAGCCTTGATCACATCAGAGCTTCAACCTTATTGAGTCTATAGCCCCCTTCCTGTTTCTCCTCTCTCTCTCTTAGGCATATGGTCACGTGGTCCACTTTTGATCCGTCTGCTAGTGAGGAGGTAAAGCGAATTCTCCACTCTCACAACACAACCGTTCTTTGCCTCCTCAATCCCATATAAAGAACAGCGAGATTCAGTGGACGATAAAAGAATCCCTTCCAACATCCTTCCCGTGCTCTAAGGCACAAATTTACGACATTCATAAAAGAAACTGCACCAGCTTCAAGCTCAAGTTTCACAATGTACGGATAAAAAAGAGAGAGAGAAAAAAAAAAGAAAAAAAAACATGAAAAAGTAAGCGCCATATTTGCAGATAAGTGACTACTCTACGTCATCAATTGATCACTTGAAACATAATGAAAAAAATAAATAATAATAAATAAAGAGAGAAAAGAGTGTGTTGGTGTTTGCACTATTTAGAAAAGACTTTGTCGGCTGATGTAGGCTTAACGAAGGTGATAAATTTAAGCGAGGATTTAAGTAGATAATTGCAACTTACATTGAGATGGCTTCATTTGGCGGTTGTAAATTGTCGGCAGCGCATAAGGAAAGAGCTCGACTAAAATTAAAAATAAGACAACGATCATTAAGTAAACAAAACCACGAAAAGTGATTTACCTTATGTCCTATCTCGCGATAACTGTTGTTTAGTGTTCTTATATAAACATAAAATGGCTTTTCATGCAAATTGTCATGCAAATTTTATGTAATGCATGCTGAAAAAAAAATTAAATAAAATGATTTCAAAATCTTATTATTATTCAAAGATGGCAACGTTACTATTAGAACTTGTTAATGCTTCAATATTTCGTTATATTTTGTAAACTTTTTAGAGACCGTCCATAAATGACGTCACGCTGATTTTTGCTATTTTTGATTCTCCCCCTCCCCCTCGTCACAATTTGTCACAAAAACTAAACTCCCCTCCTAATATGACGTCACAAAAATGGAACCCCCCCTTAAAAAAAGAGATCAAAAGTCTAAAATTTTCGTTAAGAAGCGTTTTTTTAGGTCATTTTTCACAAAAATCGGAAAAAAGTACATATAAGTTTTTGTGACAGCATTTAAGCGACCCCCCCTTCCCTCGTCACAAAAGCCTGACCCCCCTCACCCCCTCCAATGTATGACGTCATTTATGGATGGCTCCTTATCATCTTAAGACAATTGCGATTTGTTGATAATTTACTAAAATTAATGTTTATGCCAAGAGTTTGATTGAAATTCTTTCTTCAATCCTTTTTCTTCTGTAAAATTTAATTTAGAAAATATTATTCTTAAGAAGCTTAAATTTTTAAACCACTTATTTTCTGCAATTAAATTTCAAAAACAAGGAAAGAAATAATGAAAAAATTAACTGCTACAAATTTATTATTATTTTTTTCCAAATTTTTTTTAATTAAAAAGAATTGATCACAAATGTAAACCAGACTAATAAAAATTTCATGTTACATCAATTGACTCAATTATTACAATTACAATAAATTTGTACTGGTTTTTTTTGTTCTTTTTTTGTTTTTTTTTGTTTACCTTTTAAATCTTTTTAGTAAGATATCGTAATAAAAAACAAAATCAAAAATTGGAAAACTTTTTGATTAAATTAAACCAAAATAACTATTCTTATCCATTAATGTGTCTCTTATAAGGTAAATCTACAATTTTTTTAAAACTCTGAAAAATGTAAACCATAAACTAAAAACATTAGCAAATCTGCATTATTTCCGAATACCAAAAAAAAATTTAAAATAATTTTTTTTTCACAAATTTTTCTTTTAGCTGCTACAAAGGGTTGGCATCACTTCCTGTTGGATGTGACTATTAAGTTCACAACGTAAACCGTGATCGGGGACGGTGAACACGTACAAAATCATTTGAAATTTTATCTCCAACAAACTGTTTGTTTTCAAGTAAAACACAGGGACGCCATGTTTTTTTTCTTTTTTTTTGGAGCAAAGCATTTGAAACCACTTGTTGTACCGTATCTTGAAAGTTTAGTAAAAGTGAACAAACTATAGTATAGGAGAAAGTATATTCAGTTTATCTCCGTCCAGAGACGTAAAAGTCAAGTTTGTTGTTTTTAAGACAATGATGTGTTTAAAGATTGTAGAAGGATGATACTGTTTTTCCACCACATATTTAATACGGCGGTCATATTTTAATTAACAGAAATCATAATCATTTATAAAATTCTATATTTAACTAAATAATAAATTTCACTATAATAAATACCTTCCAACGTAATCCAACGAGCTTGTCAAATTCAATGAAAAATTTTATCCTGTTAAAAACTCTAGAGAAAAAAAATAAAAGAAAATAATAAAATCATAATTAAATTTAAAAAAAAATTATAAAATAGAATTTTTGATTGTTTTTTTTTGTTCTATTAGTATCAAATTGAAAATTTTAAACCTATAAACTAACGTTTTTACTCCCCCATTTTTTTTAAAAAAAGTTCTACACCATTCTGAACAACGATTACGAATTTTGTGTTTAATGATATTAATCCATTCTCTTCACTAAATGTCTTGCGCACACAACCAACTATAATATCCTCGCCCAAATATTTGTAATTGGCTGATGAAAAAACCAACGATTGAAATTGGTGAAATTGAAGTAAGGGCGCGATCGCCCCAGGCCAGGTTATCGGAGGTACCGGTGAACCATCGTAAGGCCACATTACCAATGTCACACTTTCACCTCTTGCGTATTACAGTTCTTATGAGCAGACAATTGCCACGAGGGCACATTTTGTAATAACAACGGTTGTGACTCCGGCATTGTGTTCTCCGACGGAACTCCAGATGGTTTTCTTGGTAGAGTATGTGTGCCCATCCCACCTATGCCCGTGCCCATGCCTCCACCGCCGGACATCGGCAGCACTGCAACCATGCCGCCGTGTTGCGAGTCCATGTAGTCCTGGTGTAGATGGTGCATCGAGTGTCCTCTTTTAGGAATCGGCGATGGTGGTGGCGTGCTTGGCAGACCTTGCTTGTGCGGGCTACCACCACCGGATACTCCCATCAACATCAAAGATTGCTGCGGTAAATGATGAGGCAGTCCAGTGGGCAGGGGTGGAGGTGGATCATCCAAATCTTTCTTGGCTTGATAGGTGGCGCGGTCCTGCAACTTGGCCTGGATGCGGTTTTTGTCACGTTGGTAATAAACTCCAGCAAAAATGAGCACGTTCAAGATGAGCAGCGAACAGCCCACGGCGATGGTAACACTAAGAGCAGTCGAATAACTTCCCTGTGAAACGGCTTCAACACGAAGAGGATCCGAATTATTCTTCGTCGATCCCACATCGCTACCTGCGACCACTTGGTCCATACCACCGGCTGCTGCAGGGGTCACCGTGGACCAGAAGTCGCTTGCAGGTGCTGCTCTAGCTCCAGCATTTTGATCCGAAGAGCGGTTGGCAAAGACTGCAGGTCCGGGGTCAGGCGAGGTTGAAATTACATGCGGAGCCATTATTGTCGGCCAGGGCATCGGCATCGGCAATAAGCGCACTCTGCCTTCGAAAGTGGTCGGGTCGTCGTGATTGTCAAGCAAGTGGTGCTGGATGGAGGATGTGCCTGCACCTATGCGATGAATGTCCGGGATGAGCCGCATCCATATTGATAATTTATGCGCACGGTAATGGTGTCGAACTTTCGGTCTCATATCTGAAAAAAGAATATCAATAAATTACATAATTATATATTTGTTATTTATTTATTCAATTAACTAAATACATTTATTTAAAACAATTTCCTCTTTAGAAGAAGCAAAGTGATAATAAGTGTTGGCAGAGGTGACAGAAGTGGTGTATGTGTCAAGCGAAATGCAACTGTCAAACGCACAAGGGCGTGTCTTGTTGGTGGGCGCAAGTGTTTCCACCATGTGCTTTCCCCCTTCCTCCATCTGTTCCTTGCCTAGTAATAAACTTCCACTACTCTGACAGGTCACGGACAAATTGCCACCAAAGACAGACATGCCGGGGATAGTTCCTTCTCCCACGGGAGTTTAATTGGCCCGGCTCAACATCCATCCATCCTCCACACCCCACTACTTTCTCCGATCAATAAAGGAACGAAAATCGGACCTGATTCAATACTTGTCTTATATACCTAATTAATTTATTATTAAATAATTGGTTTGTTTGACGCCATCACCGGCAGAAGAAATATCAAATTGCTTCAAAAGTTGGCAACCTCAAAATGCTGTATTAACTCGACATTAAAGCGCCCGGACCGAGAAGAAATTGAGAGGAAAGAAAGGGGTAAGTGGAATGAGGAGGTATGGGGTGATGTAGAGGGGAGGAAGGCGCGCGCAGTCATCACGCACCAGCAGCTCTAGCGTCGACTTTAGCCCATCAAAGACCAAGCCGAGAGAGAGTGCGTAGCCATTAAAAGAAGTTTCTCTCTCGCACAGCCACAAGTCACATGACAAATTGTTCTTGTAACCATGACAACAGATTAAAGAGCGGGAGAATGAGCGAAGATGCGGATGGAGAAAGAGGAGGAGGAGAAACAAAATGGTGCCAGTATACACAAAATAGGAAAAACGAGCGCCACCACATCAAAATAATTTGTGGCATACCATCATAACGAGTAAATAAAAACAAGGGTTTATAATTTGAGCAAGAGAGGCACATTAATTAAATATGCCTTATTTTTGCTCTTCTCTCAAAACTTCTTATCTAAATTAAACAGAGTCGCATTGAATATATAGAAATAAAAAAAAATTCTGTCATTTAAAACTTCCGCTTGAAAACAATTCCATTTTGTTGATTCAAGTCAAAGTCGAATGCTGCAAACATAAAAAGATAAAATCCCAGGTGAAAAGCCAAAGGGATTCCCATGTCGACCATGTTTCAAACTCAATCATGAATCAATTTGATTTCCTTTTTTTTCTTGTAATTTTTTTTTAAATTAAACAAGATCAAGTGACATATTTTTCTTGGCATGTCGATTCAAAGTGAAGAAGAACTTTCAACACCCCTCCACTTCATCTAAACCCACTGAACCCAATCAGAGGTCTCCTTGATTAGCTTTTCTCCAGCTGTGGATGTGACAGAAGGTCGAAAGATTTGAATCCAAGAATTGAGAACGAAAAAAGAAAGAGGGAAGGGAACAATTTGAATAGAGAAGACTTAGAAAAAGAAAATCAATTTTCTCTACTCCCTAACTCGTCACCTATGCACAAAGCAAATCCGATTGATACGACAAGAAAACGCCAGACCAATGTAATCCAACAACTCTTGACAAAGATTTTATCAACCCCTACAAATATACCCACATTTCTATCATCCTAATTAAGTTGGAAAATAAGCAACCAGCATGCTGTTGAGCTTTAATACCACCTTGTTGACATCCAATGCGAGAGAGAAAAGGAGACATGTTAAATCTACTAACAGCTAATACTAGTAGGTTTAGACAGATTTTCTCTTCTCAAGAGCACTTCAATCGACATTGCTAATACCCAGTACAAGATTACTGTTGGTTCATCATCAACGTATTCAGTCCTAGCTGCAACTACAAACTAATCTACTTGCAAGATTGAATCCTCTAAAAGAAGTTTACTTGGCTTCTTAAGCTGCTCTGCGCTTTCAGTTTCTCGCTTAAAGTTGACCTTTACTTGACTTTTCACGGTGCAAGCGAAAATTTTCTCCAGGCATTTTTTTGTTTACTGTTTGTAATATTATTAACTTTATTCTACACATTTTTTTCTGTTAAGAAATCTAAGATCACGCTTAACCAAGTATAATTATTATATATATATTTTTAAAATTTGATAAACAAAGAACTGAGATTGAAACCAACCCTTTAAGCTCAGCATCGAAACGTAATTAGATTCAATGACAATCTGATTAACTTATCAAATTTCCCTGCTGCGTTTTCTGCGATAAAGGCATCAAATTTCTGAACGTTTTCAAATTAAAAGTCCGTGCAGTCAAAGAAAGAAAAATCAACGGGATACGGCAAGAAATGGAAAGAGAGAGGAGGGAAGAAGAAGAAGAACGTAAAAGCATTTGCAACCACCAAATTCTCGCCACTTCTCTCGAATTACTCGCCCTCAAAATGGATAAAACGTAGAGCAAAGAAAATTACTTTATATAACACTGCCGACAGGCATTTTTGAAGACGAGTTAGAATAAAACGACGTCAGTGCTAATTGAATTGAAATACCACAAGGGCCCATGATGAGACTTATAGCAAAAGAATGAATTAAACTCGAGATGTTTTAAAAGCAAAAACCAAAAAAAAAGATAAAACGATTTAATTGAAAAATGCACGTTCCATCACCGTTTTTGAAATTAATTTTTTTTTATTAATGAAAAATGACGCGTTTTATTTGCATCGAGAGCCAAATCTAAAAGACACCAGTCACTCATCACCTGATCGTCGCTCAGCGACATACTGGTGGCAGAAATGAGGCAACGACAAGTTAGTACAGTAGTAGGGAAGAAACGGGGAGGTTGAGAATGGAAGGGTGAGATTCCTTAAGACGAACCAGTGAACGCGCGCTGTTAACTCTCGTTCCGCTCGTAAAAAGGCGAACGAGTTACAGACCCCACTCACCTCTCATAACACCATCCATTCACACAACACGAAAAAGAAGGCGAACGAAATAACTTTTCTTCATTAGCCCTCTTTTAAATAAACAACTATTTGCTTATTTATTTTAATACCCACCTTCAATGCCCCCATCATTTCTTTCATCATTTACCCCGCAAAATTATTATTAACAACAATAATAATAATAACAATAATAATGTAGCGCCTATAAAAAAGAAAAAAAAATTCCCTAGCGATTATAGATCCGACTCCCATTAATTTAATAACCCAAACTCATAAAAGTTACATTCGAATTAACCAATACTGCTGCCATTTTCTATTCTTCTGGTCACGGGGCTATGGCTACGGGGTTGCATTTATGAGTTTCATAGAGTCTGGTTGACGAGCTGCGCCATTAAATATTCAAAGCAGTAAAAGAACGACAATAAAAAAAAAAAAATAATAAAAAAGCTAAAAAAAAAAACCAATCCATCACCTCATAAACATTGAAGCTCAACAAACTCGCCTAGCGGCATGTCAAAGAAATTCTAATAGCGACCCACCAATTTAATCATCGACTGATCTCGTGTAAAGAAATATGGTCGCTAAAGTATGCAAATAAGATGGGAAAATATTTTTTTAAGTAAACAAAATTCTTATAAAATTAAATGTGGCGTCTAAGAAATTTGATCTTTAATAAATTAACTGATTACAGAAATGCATATTTAAAATAATAATTAATAAATTAGAATTATATATTATTAAACCAGAAAAACGATGAATTCTTTAACTCATCAAGGCAAAATATAGACAAATTCAAGAAGAACTTGGAAAAGATAAGTCGTAGACATATGGCAAGTTAGAGTGGTCGATTAAGTAATCAGCTTTCACGTCACATTTTATTTCCGAAGTCACACGGGGAATCAATTAAACATCACTCACCATGTACTATAATTAAATTTTATTGATTCCAGTGTGATGATTCAAGTAAAAATTTATCTAAACTAGAAAAATATTAACAATTAATTAAATTATTAATGGTGCAAAAATTCTTTATTACATGTAAACCACGTATAATTACACTCTGTTCAAATTAGCTTTAATTAAGCTTTTAAGTGTGAAACACTTGCACTGTAAAGCAATATAAAATCACTAATTTTGTGTGTAATTTCACACGTATCAAAGTATTAGTTCGAATAAATTAAAACTGCGTGAAATTTAATTATTTCCACTATTTGATCGATTCAACCAATCAATTGGAGATAGGAAACAGGAAATGCAATTTTCTACGAAAAAACATTCCAATTAAAATCATTATTAATTTCACGCTTCCCCGTGAATTGTAATTAGACCAGTATCACAATCTTAAAGAAATTTTAAGACACTTAAATTTCTAATTTTTTTTTACTCTTATTCGAGAATTGTTACCCAATTAAAGCATTATTGCTCACTTGTAAGTTGACTTGCATATATTCTTGCAGAAAATTCGTAAACAACCGAAAAATTTCTGAAAAAATGTTCAATTTCCGGTTATTGATTTCTTATATTTGATTTAAATAATATTTTAACTGTTACATAATTGCATTATCTTAATTCAGTTTCATATTACACTTACCACACAATTAAAATATAATTAGCAACCTTGTTAAAGCGATGAAAAAACGCAGCCACAAACAAAAAGTGAGCATTTTCGCACATGCGCAGTAGAGAAAATATCGTATAGTAATCAGATTATTTTACCCAGAGTAGAGATTACAAGAGCAGACCCTCTCCTGTTTTTCATGTAATTAGGTCAATCCCTAGCCCTCTAGTGGGTGAGCTATTTTTGTAAACAACATGTAATAAAGATGATGTCATCTTCTCTGTATATAACCACATGATACTGTATACTAGTATATATATTTCGATTTGAACACTAACGATGAATGACAATCGGAAAAAGTAATGGACATTATTGCAACTTCACTGACTGTAATAATTGCCAAACATAAGTCATTTTTTAAATTCCCAAAAAATAAAGAAAGGTTTAAATTGTCTTTACTCTAAAATTTTATTACCTGATCACAATATTTGCATATATATAACAATCTTGGAGCATCTCCTTTAAAATACTAATTAAAATATACATTTATACACCATTCCAACACTTACTTCTATTTAAATAAAAATTTTAGGTGCCGCATTTGTTTTAATTTTATTTCCCTTGCAGAAAAATCATTTATTAATTAAAATCTTACAAATAAATATTCATATCTCACAACAGCTTTAATATTTATACACACTGCAATACTTTAAATAATTCTCTTTTCTCGTCGTTTCCTTCATTTTAAACATCACCGTTACAACAACTATGATAACACAAAAGAAGCTTCAAGCCAGGATTAAAATCCAACATGTCCGACTCGCATTTCTCTCGAATCAGTAAAATTCGCAGTATAAATAAGGATTATTTTACGGATTTCCATGTGATTAGTATTCAAAGTATACTTGAAATATCCAACGAATGACAAGAACGTTATCGGAATAAAAAATGGCTTTTTAATGAGCCGATTTTTTTTTAAATATAAAAACCAAAAACCAATTTCTCAATTTTTTCTCATATAAACTCATCGTTTGACTGGCACAGCACGAACTAATTTTCTTTCCCCCTTTCTTTTTTTTTTAAATATAATCTTACCAAATTAACGCACACATATCTAAAGACTTTTCTTAGTCATCTGCTCACTTTTCTGCTTGGTCAGTTACCATGGGATCGACTACAGTTTGGCACCGATCCAAACCTATCCCCATTGCGCCATTTCATGCCCTCCCTTCATTTTAGCAGTATAGAAAAAAGCAACTTCTTACCTATGCTCAAGTATTTCTGATGAACGTGTTCAAACTGAGGCCAGGCCAGTTTGGCGAAACGATTCTTGTTTTTGGCATCGTTATCTGCGTTTTCTTCCACAGTCGACACATCTTTGCCCACTTTCTTCTCGATGTCGTTCGGTTCCCTGCAGAGAAGAGAAAAAAGAAAAAATATGGACGTCACTTACACACTCAGTAAACATCAAAACTCCATACACTGTCACATTCACCTCGGCGAAAACTCCCTCATTCGCAGCGCCTTAGACATGAAAACGGACTTAGCAAACACAAACTTGTACAAAAGAATTCGAATAAAAAAGAGCGAGAAAAGAAAAAAATACTTTTCTGACTTTTACCTTAAGGTCAACTCAAGAGTGCAAAACCTTGTCTTTTAATTGAATTAGCCACTCTAACCAACTTTTAAACTATTTAAAGTGATGATGTCTACATGGTTGGATTTTGTTATCTGTCAGATAAAGCTCAGACTGACCATTTGCAAATTCAATTAAATTTTCCCATTAACAGAAATAAATTCCAACAAAATCTAACAATATATATATACAAATTATATTAATAAGTAATAATAATTTTTCAATTATTGCTATTATATTAACTTGACTCCATGTCCATACTAAAAAAAAAGCAATTTGCCTCGTTGCTTCGTGGAATAAATTGAACCTCTTTTGACGATCGACATATGAGGATGATAGAAACCCGAGGCAGTCGTCATAGTAACGCCTTCGCCCCGGATGTAAAATGCAAATAACCTTAGCCCGAAAAAAAAAAGAAAAGTAAAATAATAAAAAAGAAAAAAAAATAAACCTCGATATAACAAATGTTTAAAAATAATGTTAATAAAAAAATAGAAAGGTAACGCATGTTTTGTTTCAATATTTAAAACTCCTTTTTTGTTTTACATTTGAATGCTACCATTATCATGGCCGTTGATCCGGAAGCAAAAAGAGTTTTAAGAACTGTGGTTATTGTAATAAGGTTGTCGTAAATTCGCTGTAATGAAGGCTGATGGGGCGTGGAATAAGAGGAAGGGGCTCGAGAAAAGGCTAATGAAGTCGTGAGACAAGGACCCACGACTGCAGAGTGGGGGCGTAAACATGCCGCAAAACGAGTTCCCCGTCTGACGGATTTATGCACTAGAGGGCACAGTTTGGCTTTTTCAAATATTAAAATAAAGAAAAATTTAAGAGAACGCAAGAAAAGTGAAGAGAGAAAATAAAAAAAAAAAAAAGAAAAATGAAAAATAAAGTTACGTTTAATTTGGTTTGCACAAACACATTGTGCTAATATTTACAAATCAAATATGAAAAAAATTTATTCCACATTAAAAAATTAAAGAATTAGTTTCATAAAAGCTAAGAAAATTAAGGGCTTAAATTCAAAAAGTATTAAAAACTTTAAAAAAAAAATAGAAAAATAAAAAGAGCTTAATTAAAACACATCAACCAAACTTGGGAGGAAAAGCCAACAAAACCACCACCATTTTTTTCATTCATACTGCACACGGAATACACCCAAGAGGTTTGAAAACAACTTCCACAAAAATGGAGATAAAACTTAAATGAAATCATCTGACTGAAAAAGAAGAAAAAAGCACGCAGGAAAGAAAGAAAAAAATAGGAAAAGGAAGAGAGAGAAAGAAAAAAATTGCTGACTTGAGCAACAAAGATAACGATAGAATACCAAATATCTTTGTTTGCTTATAAACCTTCCCTAAAGAGAAAGCGCAAGAAATAGATGCCTTTTCTCAACTAACTAGCCGATTTGATACACCAACACGTAAATCTTATTTGTCATATTGCCAACCATGCAGGTAAGCCAAACAAAAGCGAGCACGGCCAGTGTACACTGACCACTCTCTCTCCACTATCCTCTCTTGCTCTACTTTTCTTTTTCTCTTCCTTTTCCTTTCCTGAGGGCCTCAAGCTCGTTTGGCATCTGGTCACTCGAAAATGAAGTTAGCTCACGAGCGTGCCTAGCGTTCGATCCTCCAATTGAACCTTGTTTCCTCCATCCTCCATCCTCTTCGCTCGTCTTTGCCATCTCCACGCCTCCCTGCCTCCCTCTTCAATCACCCTAACAAGTGAGGCGAAGCAAACATTTGAACAAGGGACAAAAGTGTACGATAAATTTAATTTCAAAACAGCAACGGCAACTTAATTAATAACTAACAGTGGGCCCCACTTTATACCTAAATATATCAATTTTAACAAAGATGTGTCAACTAAGTGCAAACATTTCAAACTGATAAAATAAAATATTTCAATTAAAGCGCATTCACTGTTATTATCTAAACCAACACCAAATTTTCCATTAATCAAAACAACAGATCGAATGAACAAAACAAATGAAAAAAAGAAAATTTTGTTTGAGAGTCGAATTAGCTTTTAGTGAATTTACAGACCAAAACCAAAATGTGTTTACTCTTTGCTTCACATTTTCCTCTTTTGCCAAGTACAACACATGAAACTAATTGTATAGTACCTATTCATTTCCGATTGGTTTTAAACACCAAACAAAATAGAGCAACAAAATCCAATTAACAAATACGTGTAGTGAAGGACTAATGAAGAACTGATATTAACTACAAGTTGCCGCCAAAAGCAAAGCAGTGTCCTACTGCCAAGAACAACGCAATCAACCGATTGACAAAGATAATATCCACAACCTCTCCAATTATAGTCAGAGCACACAACACCCAAAAAAGAGAGAAAGAAGTCTATCTCTCTTTTGAAGGTGAAGCAACTAGCAATTTCCTGTTTCCTAAGAGCACAGATTTCCCGCCTTTTCTTTTCCCATCGCTGCCCTGTCGACGTACAATGCACGATCCAATTGAAATCTCTTCACAGAGCGAATGGAAGTGATCATAACTCCACACCCTCATCATCATCGTTTCAAATACTCTGTCCCTCGCAGACCGAGATGGCAATTTATTTTAGGACTTAGACGAAAAATATAAAATTTCTCTCTATTTTTTGGTAAAATACATTTTTATTATCTTTGAATGTAGAAAATAAAAAATTCTTTTGTTTACCATATTGTTGCGTTCGTGTTTTATAGCTATGTTTTACCTCACTTTTTTACTCTTCCCATAATAATAATAAAAAACACAACAAAAATAAAAAAAAATTTTTATAAAAATTATTTTATAAAAAAATTTCATCTTTAAAATCATTACCTTAACTATCCCCTATAAACTCTTAACATCAGTTCATTTCATAACAAAACCCCCATTTACAATTTAATTTCCTCTCTTACACACATTATGACAAAGACCTCCCTTCTCCCTTTCTCATCCTCTTTATTTCTTTTTTCTTCTTCTCTTCCTCTTTAAATTCCTTTATTTTGTACCATCTCTAACCCACCACAAAAAAAAGAGAAAAAAAAAGAAGAAGAAGAAGAATAAGAAAAGCAGCACAGACATGGTTCATTCGAAATTTTCCCCATTCGGCAGATTTTCTGCATGGCTGTGCTGCATTGCACCAAGTGCGCCCAGGCGGAGCTTTTGCCGGCGAAAAGTTTCTCGCGTACATTCAGTCACCGCTCGCCGACCCAACCACCCACGCAGTAGAGTCAAAAACGCCATTTGCCTTCCTTAAGCTTTCCTCCCTTAAATTGAAGGCTCAACTCGTATTTAAAGAATCGTCACAGCAAATGTAAAAAGAAGAGGAAGGGAACTCAACTAATAATACCCACATTCTCTCTTCTACAAAGATTTCATTTTCAAATAAAAGCCTTAAAAGTGATGCCGCCATTTCTTAAATAATATTTGAATTGAAACCTAATTTCTTCTTCTTTTAATTCATTCTCCCTCTTCCTAATTCTCCTGAGAATCTAAATTCATTTTTCCTTTATTCCTTTTATTAAAGATATAATTTTCTTTTTACCCAAAAGAAAAAAGAAATATAATAAAATTTCACCATTAAATGAGCTCCAAACAACATTTGCCACCAAACTTTGACGTTATATCAGATCAAAAAGTGGTGGATAAAATCAGGTTAGTAGTTGAAGACCCTTTCCTGGCTCGCCACTGCCACTTGAGCTTGGCCTCCAGCCACAGGTCATTTATTTCGCTTTGTATCAAGACAAACGATCCTCACACTCAAGAAAGAGCCGACCTATACCATAACCCAAAAAAAGAAGAAAAAAATTTACAAAGAATTGGACAGTGGCTCCATCTATGGTCCTCATGAGATAAGAGAAAAGAAAACAATATGAAAAGCACAAAGATGTAATATCGCGAGTTTTCTACAGGGGAAAAAGAGATGGATTTTTCATGTCGTGTATTTATATTCACGCATGTTTTATGGAGTAGGAGTCAAATAAACACGAAAGAATAAAATATTCTCGAATTTGTACAGCTTTATTGATTTTGTCACTTTTTTTAAAGTTGATATTCATATAGAGGGAAGGAATGGAAAAATTCCTCCTGTGTAAATAGCAATATGTTATCTTTGATTACACACCTTGTCGGTGACTTGCAAAAAATCCATCCAATTTTCACTATGTTAGTTAAAGAAAGGTATTTTCATTTTCCAATTTCAGGTAAAGTATTCAAAAAAAAAAAGAAAAAAAACTTTCATTAAATGTTAGGTCTACGTTCATTGGGATTTTATTACAAGTTGCCAATGAATGGATTTCTCTAAATGCCTTCCTTAAAGTCATCTAGTGTTAGTTTTAACCCTTTC
This sequence comes from Geophilus carpophagus, assembly GCA_034687075.1. Classification (NCBI taxonomy): domain Eukaryota; kingdom Metazoa; phylum Arthropoda; class Chilopoda; order Geophilomorpha; family Geophilidae; genus Geophilus; species Geophilus carpophagus. Next base: position 41,077 of record JAQFZN010000156.1, read on the forward strand.
ATTTCCTTTCAACTCCTCAAATTTCCGACACGAAGAAAAATGAAGGAATAAGTAGTAAAATGGGTGTTTCAAATCCTATAGCTCACATATAAGATCGCCAAATTTGGTCACCAGTGTGCACACAACGAGGAAGCAAATTGTGGCAACACCAACCAATATAGTCAAGAAAAGAAGCCCATAGGCTTACACTACACAAGTGAAATGGTGCAATAGTTAACTTGATGCACAGTCGTGTTGGATCATGGCAAGCAACTTTTATTTTTCTCCCATCGCCTCGCTGCTTGCCAATTCTTTCAGCTAAGGCGCGCCTTTTGCCCATTCTTTTTGCCCTGACAAATGGCACGCACTTAACATTCACGAGCAGAAAAATCAATTAAGAAAATAAAAAAAAATTAAAAAGATAAAAATAAATTTTATTTAGATTTACAAAACTATAATAATATGTGAAATAAAAATTGTGCTCAAAACAATAAACAAATAATAAATATGTATTTTTAAACTACTTCAATAATCAATATTTTTATTTAAAAAAAAAATAAATTCTCTTGTTTTTTTTTGTCATTTAAGTATCTTTAATCGAGTAATTAAATTTCGAAAAAAAAAAATATTTTGAAGCAGAAAGAAAAACGACTATTAAAGCAAGAAAATAAGAGCACCAGATTAAACCGAGAAAAATCTGCTACTGATATGCCTTGAATCTTGATTGGCTAAGAGTTTTGTCAAGAGTGATCTGCGAGTAAAATGCTCAATCACATATGCTGCCCCCGAGCTTTTCTACATTGCTAAGTAAAGCAAAACTGTCTCTCTCTCAGGACTGTATAATAGATGGTTGCAATTTTGGAATTGTTTGTAAAGAAAAAGAAAAACGTATTTCTATAAATCTATCCTTGTTTACAAGCACTAAAAAGCAATTCCAATTTTTATCTTGTCAAACTGAAGATGTCTTAAATAATAATAATAAAAAACTAAGATATAACGTTATGAATAAATTAATTTCAAAATTAAATTTTATCATTATAAATTATAAATTTTCTTTTTTTACTTGTAGACCCAGAACCTGAGACGACCGGAAAGTAACTTTAATTTTTCCATTAACTCCAACGTCCAATTACGCGACGATTTCACGGTCCCGTTTGCGGGAATCCTTAGTTTTTCTCTCAAATTATCTTGGCCAAATTACAAATTGTTTATATCTTCTTTTCTAGAAAAGCTTAGTACAAAAGTCTTTTTCGTTAATTTTATTTTATTAGGTAAAATAAAAAAGAAGAATTAGCCTATCTTTAACCGATCGATTGCCAGGATCAAATAAATAGCGTACCGCATTGAAAAACACGGTACTTCTGATTAATTATCTTCTGAAACATCTCGAAAATCCCTCTTAAACTATAATAGCTTGTGGGCTAATTTGCCACCTAGCGGTGATCCTTTCAATCAATAATGGGCGTGAAGGAAAGCAAAGACAAGAGAACACCACAGGGTTCTCATTGGTATGCGCCTGGCCGCCCCCTGTGAGCTGAGGTGAGGCATCCCTGTCACGATTTATCCCCAGCCTCGCATTGACGACAAAATTATTATGATGCATGATTCTGTTTGCCAGAACAATTTTGACACGCACTGCGCATAGCAGGAAAGAAGAAAAACAAACGGATACTATGCTTAGGCTAGCTAATCTGTCAAGCTTTAGTATTAAGCCTAAAACTCTTACTTTTCAACTAGATAAATGCCTTTGCTAAAACCGATGTGAATAATAAATCGAAAAAAATATTTATATTTATATGCAAAATGATGTACATAGGAGAAATAGAGATAGCAGCGTTACTGTTATTTGTAACAACTTTATCACTGCGTCTTTATTACGATTACGCGATTTTTTTTAGATAGAAATGATATATCGCATCTAATAAATGTATAGCAAGTATAGCATGGTATTGCAATACTGTATTGCGATTAATCGCAATATTGAAATTGCAATATTTAAGAACATTTTTAAACGTTTATTTCAAAGCTTTTATTACGTTATTGCACTCTTCAAATATGCAAATTGAAATAATGTGAAACTAAATTAAGTTAGTTGAAACTGCCATTTTTGCTGATACATTACCTGAAGATTTCAAATTCTCTTTATTATCATTCTGCAAATCCCAAATATTCTCATATAAATATAAATGTTTAAAAAAATGCTTTGAAACATTTATTCGCTTTTAAATTTTCATTAAAATTTATAATTATAAGCCGTCAGAAAGAAAGAGAAAAACACCTCGAAGAAAATTAAAAACAAAGAAATATTCAAGTGACTTGATAAAAATTTAAATCCTCGTGAGAACAAACTGCTGGAAATAAAAGCAAATGGGAAAGAATTATATATATAAAAAAGTTTTATAAAAAAAAATAATAATAATAAAAGTTAAAAAAGAAAGAAAAAATTTTGTTTCTGTTTTATCCGAATGCCTTGGAGCAGAACATTAAACAGAAAAGGACAACGAAAAGAAAAGAGTTTATCCAAAGAAGTACAGTAGCAGAAATATATAAAAAAAAATTGAGGAACAACTTGCTCTTTTTTCCATTTCCCAATTTTTTGTCGACATACAACGACAAGAGACTAGTCCATGTCTGGCTTTTTTTCTATTTTTTTCTTTTATGTATATCGATTGGCCAAAAATACCTTTCAACACTCATTATTTTCATACAAATTGAAATACACGGCATAGCAATTTGTAAGTTCCTAACTGATTGCAGTTACGTGTTTAAATGCACATTTTTTGGATTAGTAAATAAAAGTTCTAAAAATAATAAATATCTTGAAAAAATTCTTTTTCTATTTTCGTCTTTTTGTTTTTATTTTTAATAAACTAATCAAATAAAATAAAAAAAATTTAAACAGTTTTTTTTTCAATTTTCAATTATCAACTTTTTCCCCTTTAAGTTGCAGCCATACTAAAAGAAATAAAAAAAAGCAGTAGGGTTGAAAATTGTCGGTAAATTGACCTTTTAGGTGTACAGAGGTAAATTTATTACTTAACTGATGTCAAGTAGCGCCTTATTGATGTTCCTTACTTCTTTAAGAGTCTTAATAAATACTTAGAAAAGATCTATCTTTTAATAGTGCACACTCATACTCCACTATTATTTTTATTTATATTTTCAATTTCAATATTGATTACTTGTATAGTTTCATGCAAGTGTATGATCAGTTAAGATTCTCTGCATAATATATTTACCTTTCCCAGTCCCAAACATAATCCATTATTCATTTTCTTTAAAAAATTACTTTTTTTTATAAACATCATAAGCTATTTATATTTTCAAAAATATTCTAAGCCAACACAGCCCTTTAATCAATTTTTAAAATAAATTTCAGATGCTACATTAATGTTTAAATGACATTTCACGATTGGAAATACAATTCCATGCACGGTTCATACAATACTACAATTGACATATGCATTAATAAATGAATAGCTCTTGTTTCATTCATCAAAGCGACAAGTCAAATAAAAAATTTAAAACCATATTGCAATATATTTAATAAAAAAAAGACGAAATAAAATAATTAACCAGGTTGATACAAACAGTCGAATTACGCTACGGCTCACGTAAACAAAATCATTATTTTTTAATGGACTTTATTTTCAGAATGTTCCTTATTGATTTAACCTTAAAAGCTAAAAAGAAAAACAGAAAAGAAAAAAAAATATTTTCTTGTCATTTTCAGTTTTAACAAAGTACAAAAAAATATATACTAACAGGTAGGATTTCCAAGACCGTTACTTGAATAACAGAATTTAAATTTTACCAGTCGAATGCCCAGGCAAATTCAAACGCTCTTAATATTGTTGAAAATCAAATTCCAATTGAGTTCGTTGTAAAAAGTTCCAATTAAGCAACACCATCTCTATACAACGAATTAAGCAATAAATTTGTAAGAGACTTGCGAAAATAGATAAGAAATAAATAAATAGAAAAGGAGGTATAGAAAGGAATAAACGAAACAATAATTAAAGTTGCCAAAAATCAAATACGCTTACGTCACAAGCCCACTCGTCCTACAGGCACATTTACATCATACGCTTGGCTGATTCCATTTACATCATGTAGCGTCTGCGTTTGGCAGCCTCCATCTCATCTCACGGGTGATCGGTAGAGGTTAAAGAGCAAACGTATTGCCAAGATGACCATTAAATACTTTCCATCCAAAGCTAACTCATTTAACCGTGTCGATTAATAATACGAAAATTTTTGATTCATCGTAAAAGCATTAAAAGTTAAATATTTAAATTTATTATTATTCAAGTTATTATTCTTAATTCAAATTCGACTGCGGTTCGATATATTAAAAAACAAGAAAAAAAGAAAAATAGCGCAGATCATCCTACAAAAAAAAAGAAAAAAAGATGGCACAAGCTTGGATTTTTAAAGTAGATGACCTAAAGCATAATATTAAAAGAGGAAGTAGGGGAACTCCTTAGTTCAAGTTTTACACACTTTGCTGACACAGGTCTACAAAAAT
>JAQFZN010000157.1:0-45418 GCA_034687075.1 Geophilus carpophagus
ACAGTGGTGCTGATCTCATTAGTCATTTCTGAAACATATTTTATTAAAGATGCAATAAGAGTAACTAGTTCTTCTATTTTAGCCTAATGTTAGAATTAATAAAAAATAATAGTGAATTAAGTAAAACATTAAAAACATGAAATTAGCTCGTTACTAAGAGTACCGTACTATAGCGCCATCTTGTAACAAACATTGAAAGGATGCAAAGCACTAAAAGAGATCTAAGTAACTTAGGCATGGAGTATTACAAAGTGGTGTGCAAAAGTTGGTTCAGCATGCTCAATTTGCTTGTCCGTAGCTTGAACATAGAACTCATTGAGTTATCGTACTAAATGCTTAGTTTAGTCCATGTCTTCAAAATCACTCAATGGACCTTTTTGTAATTTATTGCTACCAAGTTTTCATTAGTCCTCTTGCAAGAGATGCAAAGTTAACTACAAACTAAGAAGAATATTTTAAGAGTTGGTGGTCAAAGTTTAAAACACAAATTATGTTTTGCCTTCCAACGTTAATTTTTCTCCGAAACAAATGAATACTCAAATTGACTGCCTCATTAAAATTACAATAGCTACGTTCAAACTAAAACGACTTCATTTCAGTCTTTTACTTTTGCTTCATTTTAACCGTTTTAACCCTTAATTTCGGGTGTCAAAACATGCTTCATCACATGTCAGTTTCCCGTTCATTTTAAATTTTTCTATAATTCAGTTTAATTTTCAATAAAATAAAATAATAAAGTTGTTACTTACCAACTACATAGTATACAATTTATTCGTTTGATTAAATTGTTGACTTATTATTTATTATTGCTCGATCTAATTATATGTTGAAAACTTCCGTTTTAATAAACTAAAACTGCTAAAACGAGAGTTCAGGAATGTAGCTAATATTTTGGAAACAATTTATTATAGACAAATAAGATATAAAAACAACAAAGTACTATAATTCACCAATAATCTTTGCCTAGTTTAGTGGCATAGCTAAAATAAACTGGCAAAAACCTAAATAAATTCTAAGTAACTACATTAGAATCGACATTAACCATTCACTAGAAAACTTCCAATCTGCGTAGCAGTGAGATAGCAAATTTATTTGTTGTTTCTTGATTGATGATGTTATCCCAAAGGCACATTATTGTATCAAGTCCAATTTGTGATAAACACACAATGTAATAACAATACGTTGAATATCCATGTTGAGTAACGTGGCAGAAGAATGCAAACAGCTGCTCGTTGTAACATATCGTTTGAACACACGCGCTACCTTTGACATGCAATTTTTACAATTCGATTACTTATCTTGAAATGCTTTCAGTCTTCTCACCAAACCAATATATTTCCGTTCGATAAATCAAAGTCGAATTAGCAGTAAACTGGATATGTTTTTTATTGACATTCATCTCGCTTTTTTCGAAATGCTACTTGTCGTGCCATGCAAACAATAATTAAATTTCAAAACCCGAGATTTGTACGTACTTCAGCAGGATGATTTTTTTTGTGTGAACTCATCAAAAAATAACAGTTGCTTTAATCATGCGCTCATTTCTGAGACACCAGATTCAAAACGTAATTTTGAATTTACAACTTGCACAATGCCTGATATTAAAAGTAAGACCATCTTTAATGGTAGGTCTGTTCAGTCATTAAGCAACAGCAATCCACCGGATTTAAATTTTTAATATTTAATTAAATAAAAAGAGAAATATATTTTCGCCTAAAACTACTCACTTTTGTTTATTTAAAACTAAGTAAACAAGGAAGAATAAAATTCGATTTCATCTATCTATTTTTAAGTTAAAAATACCTGTATTTGGCTAAAGTTTAAGTTTAAATTCAAATGTAGGCTAGATTTGAAACAACTTTTAAATGCTATCCAACGTCTAAGCAAAATGAAAAGTTTTCCAGCAGATGTTACATTTTGCAATTCACTCTGTTGGTAACAAATGACAGACGTTTTTATATTAGCTGTCACCGCGTTCTGTCACAAGCACCACTAAGTTGCTTTCATTCATTTATTTAATATTTTATATTTCAAATTTCAAACCAGCACTATCGTACTTGAGCGTAAACATTCGCACTATAAGCACATTTACACATTTTAACTCTAAAATATTATTGACAAATGAAAAGTTAAAGTTAAACAGCAATATAGAATAAGAAATGTTTTAATAAAACATAAACCATTTTTCTTATTATGTTTTGCCCGTTGGCTTTTTTAATTCAATTTCTGCGCCATAAAGTCGATATTTGTGCCAATAGATGGCGTTGATTTCTCACGATGCGTTGCCGCCTACTCTTCAATAACACAACCAACATCTACAGTAAAGTGGAGGAGAAAAGGAAAAGTGGAGGAGGGTGGAAGTGGATTCATGCAACGTCTGTCACTTTTCACTTTTCGTAGAAAAATATCGATTGATTCTGTCAAGAGAATGGCGTGTTGTTGGTCGATTAGGCAAGAGTTCGGGTGGGTGACTGCATCTTGGCCAATTACTTCTGCTCCTCTTATTTTGAGTGGAAGAGAAAATATAATAATTGTGATCAACATTCTTAGCGTGACCTTTTACTGGACAGTAAAATGAAAAAGAGTCTTTTCGTGTGATTTAAGTTACTCACCACATTCATTATCTATGAGAAGAGCGGGGGAAAGAAGAAGAAAAAAAAGTGATCTAAACTGCAACCGCTTTTCTTCTTACGTTGCTCCTCCGAAGAATTCTATTTTTCTTGTTGTTGTGGGAATTTATGAGTTTAGACGATCAGTTTTAAATCAAATAAAAAATATATATTATGTACATAGTTAGAGAAAAAATAAATTTAAAAAATGTTTTTCTTTTTAAGAGTGTTTATTTTTGTGTGTGAATTAGTTTACCTGACAGGTGGTGGTCGTCGATGCATCTTCCGCTCCATCAATTTCTCATCAGGTTGGTTTCGCTCGACTAAGCAACAACAAACAACTGGAAACAAAAATCTGATAAATGAAAACATGAGTAATAAATCACTACATAATTTGTTTTGGTTTTTTAATTATTATTATTATCATTATTAACAGTAGTATTAGTATTAGTATTAGTATTAGTATTATTATTATTATTATTATCAATTATTATTATTATTATTATTATCATTATTAATTAATTAATTAATTAAAAAATGAACTAAGAAATAAGTCATTTTCCAGTTTTATTTACATAAACATAGATCTGCCAACGCGTTTTATTGTGGTATTTGTGTTGGAGGTGGAGCGAGAGCCGGCGTTCGTGCGTATAAGACGCTGACGACTCGGCGCTCGTTATCGCTTTAATCAATTAAGATTGCGAAAAGGAAATTTCTTTGCACTCATTCGACTGGCACGTGCACAAAACAAAAGAGGAGTAAAAATAGCTGCCGCTGATAATTCAAACCGATGGCCCCAACTAACGGCCCTTAATCCCGAGCGTTTCAATAAATTTCCCGACTTGTCTGCTTGAGGCACGGGTGATTCTCGTGCCGATATCGAGGTCGGATTTGCCCGCAAATCCCGAGCAGACGCACGATGCAACGCGTTGGCAGTTCCAGAATCAAACAACGAGAAAAGTGTGTTGAAGAAGGTGACGACAAAAGGTCGACGAGGGGGAAAAAACTCCAAATCTTTCTTGAGATCGCCTTTAAACACTTTTTGCATATCCCAATTCATTGATGGACGCAAAAATGAAGGTCGCCTGCATTAAAGGCCAACGATTGTCTTAGCTAAAAACAATATTTCTCTATTTAGTCACATTTAAAATTCAAATTCAAATGAATATTTAAATTAGAATTAAAAAATTATTTCAGCATTAATATTTAATTTGAACTTTTTTCAATTCATTGTGTAATCAACTATTTAAAATCGATTGAGAAAAATAAAAATAAAACAGGAAGACTTCCTTTTCAAATTCCTCCATCACCAACTTCATTCAGCAGCACTTTCCCCTCCCCCCCTTCAATTTTTTTGAATTTCAAAGAAAGATTTGGAGCTTGTACGCTTTGTTGATAGCACACATTTAGTCATTTTTTTCATGGTTCGGTTTGAGTTTCGAATGAACACGTTGCAAAAAATGTTCGAAAATAAACCAAGATAAACAACCTATTTTGGGCCATTGCAAAAATGTTTGTTTATATGTGCGTGAGTTGACTTTTCACACTTTAGTTGTGCTGTCAGTTAGCTTTTTTTCATCAACATTAACACCAACAGTAGTGGATTTCTTTTTTAATCTCGGATGAGGAGGTGCATGATGAGGCATACGAGTCCTTCCTGCATCACTATCATCCGATGATGAAGTGTTTCTACGACTCGTCCCTGAGGTTGTTGCTGCCCAATCGGCCGTCCTCTGTCGTCTATCGAGGCTCGTCCTTCCTTGTGGTAAAGGTTGGCCACAAGAAGCGCAGCTTTCTGGCTGCGAAGTTGGGGTTCTTGTACTTCTTTCATTTTCGCTCTCTTTTTCCGGCTCAACTTTTTCCGTGTATTCCTGGTCCAGAATGCTGTCAATGTCTTCGTTTGACGTGTTGTCGGCCCCTCCTGGTCCTCTTCCTCCCCCGTCCTGTTGTTCTGTAACGCCCTTCGAGTCAAGAGCTATGCTCTCCTCCATAACTGTGCTTAATTTAGTAGTCATTTCTCCTTGGATGCTGTTCTTATTGACAAAAGTTACGTGCTCGTACTTATCTACAGTAGGTATTTCGTGGTACTGGATGCCCATTCTCGGTGCAGTTGTAGACTTGGCAGCCATAAGAGTGGACAAACTCTCTTTGTCGATCGTGAGCAAGGCGCTTTCCTTATGGTTGAGTAGACATACGTGATGATGTTTGTGCTCAGCCAAAACACGTTTTCGTTCTCGCCTCCGTCTGCGATAGAGAAAGGCCAAACAACAAGCCAGAATGATGAGCGCCGCAACGCCTATTGCACCTCCGCTCACCATTCCTGACACTTGAGACAGAGTGAACGAGGCATCGAGCGAGCTGTTTCCGATCACGACTAGTGTGACGTTGTGCGTCTTTCTATTAGCTTTGTTTTCAGCGACGCACGTATAAAGTCCTGCGTCCTCCTTTCTAACCGCAGTTATGGTAAGATTGCTCACTTTGTCCAATATGCCGTCCTCATGTATGATGTATATTTGTTTGCTGTCTCTGGCCATGGCCGATAAATTGGCAATAATTCGATCTTTCCATATCCAATAGATGTTTGGTTCCGGGTTAGCGGAAACATGACATGTAAGCGTTACGTTATCATCTTGGTCAACTAAAAGAGGCGATTCGACGATCGTGATTTGTGTCTCGCAAGCGAAATCTTCTAGACCCAATTTGTCCCAGGTTAGGTTCAGAAGTCGTAAAGGCGCTGCACAAACAGGAACAACGCTGAGAGGCACGTTGGCCTTGAGCACCCATTGACGAGCGGGACGCAGACGGCAGTCACAGTGCCAGGGATTATCGTGCAGATCGATGCCGTGGAGAGAACGCAACCAAGTCAAGGCGCTGGCTGGCACGTTGACGAGTTTGTTGCCATCTAATTTGAGAAAAGTGAGATTATGAAGGCCACGGAAAGCGTTGTCGGCCACGCGTTCCAATTGGCATTTGCTCAGCTCGAGCACTGTGAGGGAGGGCAGGTGAGCGAAAGCATCCTCGGCAAGACGCCGCAAAGGGTTGTCGTTGAAGATGAGGCGACGTAGAGCAGGCATCTCGCCAAATGCATCTGCAGGCACGTAGGTCATGTCGTTGTGGCTGATGTCCAGTTCCACCAAATTGGACAGACGACGGAAGGCCTCCTGGTCGATCTGTTTGAGGTGACAATGTTGTAGGTGGATGCGTTGCAAGTTGAGCAATCCAGCATTGAGAAACGTGTCCTTGGGCAAAACCTGCAAATTGTTACGGGACATGTCCAGCATTTGGGTACCCGGGTCGAACGTAGGAGGCACGTCGATGAAACCAGCACCGCGACAGTCGACTGTCTCCTTGCCGTACTTCCACTTGCAGTCGCAGCCCTCAGGACACTGGCCAAGGCAGACGCGATGCATCAGAGAAAGCCAAACTACCAGCGATAACAAGGCGCCGCAGCCTCGCGAGGGCGCCACTCGAACACTCCAGTACTCGAATCCTGACGACGAGTGGCGGCGCCGGAGATATCGATGATAAGGAGGGCGGTGCTGATGCTCACGCTCCTCCGGCGGCGGCATTCTCCACGACGTGGCGGTGCGCCCTCATTAGTCCCGCAGGAAGAGGACGCCGAACAGGATGGTGACGTGAGTGCAGGCAGGAGGACACCTGATCAAACACAAATGAGAACAATATTAAATCGTTACGATACGAATACGTCCATCTTTTGCCAATCAGTGCAAACAAAAGTCAAGTGCAAATGAGCGCAGGAGAAAGGAAAAAAGTGTATTAAAGGGATGATGACAAATGAAGACAAAGTACACAACGCGTGTGGTGCAGATATCAGAGGGGGCTCGCGTCCGCTAAATCAAGCGTCACCGCGGCTTCTTTCTTTTAGAGGCACGAGGCCAAGAAATTGGTTCCCTGTCTCCGGCCGATGACTGACGACTGATCATTTTTTCCTCGTTTCTCGCTTGTCAGAATTCAGTAGCGCTCGCCCGCGTCTCAAAAACTAATAGAATATCAGTTAGGCGTGCGTTGGCTGTTTGCTACAAAATGAGCGTCAGCGCACGAGGACCTTGGGCTAATGAATGCCTTCCATCGACATGCGTTCGCACTCTCCCGCCTAATTAAGGCCTGCCAACCAAATCCCACCTACTTTTTTTCTTTTCTCCCGTCTTTTCGTTTTCTTCATTCACCAACAGTTGACAAGTCGAGCTTCTTAAACAACCGTCCCTTCGTTAAGAAAAAAAATATATATAATAATAACAAATTTAAATTGAACGAGTCAAGTGGTTGTTATCAAAATAAATGCTATGCAAATGATTCATTCAGAGAATGAAAAGTGAAAAGACGCGTTCGCTGCACATTTGCTCAAAATTGTATTGAGTGAAAAACGGGAGGGGGAAGGCAAGTGAAAACCTTTTTGATTGAATTTTGAAACGCAAGTAAGCAGTTGCTTAACCCGCATTTGGTAAAAACAAAAATTTCCGTCGCGCTCCACTTACCAAACACATCTCAATCGAACCCCTCTTTTCTTTTCATTCAACCACACAATTAGGGGCAAATGTTTCTCTCTCACTTGCACACAACACAAACTACAGTCTAAAGCTCCGCCTTGCGCTCTCTGATTGCAACTTCCCTGCACGTCTACCAACTCTTATATTGAAGCCCATTCTTAAAGTAAAAAAAAAATAAAACTCGCTGAAACAAAAAAATAAAAATAAAATAAAAAAGCAATCACAGGAAAAAGGAGGGTCGCTGTTATAGGAAACGGTTTTGCTGCTATTAGAGTCAAGTAAATGGATGTTTCTAATCAAGGCACGAATTCGCAATTAGAGCGACGAGTGTAAAGGAGTAAGTCGAATCGAGTTGTTCAATCTCGTGGACAGGGGTCGTCAACGAACGGAAGACGAGTGAAATGATTAGAAGGGTGGCCGTCGTCGCCAATCACGAGGCACGTGCAACTGGGTCAAGAGACAATCGTCCTTTCTCATCTCCATGTTACAACGTTATTAGACGAGTCAAGCGAAATAGAGAAGGAGAAAAAGCAGCTTCTGCTTGCGTTCATTCAATATCATAAATCTTTCCGAGTCAGCTCCCTTTTAGCGAGCAATGGTCGAGTATATCCGAGCGGCAAACTCCCTTCCTCGTCCCAGCCACGTGTCTATCGTCGGGAATTCATTGGAGCAAGAAAATTGAGAAAAGAAAAAAAAATGTTCGTGAATAAAATGCAAATTTCCAATGCGCAACTGAAAACTCATTGACCATTGATCTTTTACTCTTCTTGCTCTAGAAAAACAATGAGATGAATTTTGCATTACTTATTAACGCATTAATAAGAGTAAGAGGAGAATTGATCGTGCATTTATGTCTGGTCGATTTCACTGAGGAATGGAGTAACGTCATTAAATGGCGATTGCCCCCTCACCTAGCAGAAATGAAAAGAGAAAATGTGGCCAACACACAAAGGTGTGAATGCGGGCTTCAAATAACAACACCTTTACTTATTCCCATGCTGACAAAAGTATCCATTTACAAATAAAAGAAATAAAAATTTAAAAGCAAAAAAATTATACAAACTAATGCCGGAATAAATATTACACAACCTTCTTTTCGAAATCAAATTTAAAATAAAACTTGCACTATACAAAGGTGACACAGTACCTTTAAAAAAGCACTTCATCGCTCGCATACGTGTAGAGTAAATTCAATTAACTTTCAATGGCGCTATTTTTTTGTCTTTACTGATGAATACATTTAGTTTATTCTTGAAAAAACTTACTGCACAAATTCCATTTTTATTTGACTGCTCAATAAATAATAGATAGTAATTTATCTGTGGAAGCGTTTTTTACTTTTTATTTTTATTTTAAATTCTATTATTATTCAAACATTATGAGATAAGATATGCACATTCCCTTTAATTTTGAAAATTATATACTGCCTCCGGAAGTGGCCGTTTTGAGTACAGCAGAAAACCGATATTGCATAACATGGTGCAGTAAATAATCGATTCGCGACTCACTTCTCGTCAGATTTGACCTATCGATATTCATTAATACAGAGTTAATGACATGTAATCAATCTGAAGGCTGCTCGTAAACAGAATAGAGAAAAAGATGAGAGAAAACGCAATCGGAAGCGAAACAAGTGATGAGCTCTAACGCTATTGGAGTTGAAGAATCGCATTCTGTTCACACCAGGGAGCTAAACGAAACAAGGAGAGCAGATTAACAGCAGTCACAATATTGCTAGTAGCAACGTGAGAAGATGGACGAAGAGCGAAAACTCAGGCTTGTTAACAAGGAATGTTTCAAATCGGGTTTGTCATAAAATTGAAATAAGAGAAATGCAGAAAGAAAAGCGCGCGCAATACCTCAGCAGAGCCACTGATAAGAGACGTTTTGCTTTTGTCATAGCTCGTAGGGAAATAAAGAAAAACAAAATTAACATCTGACAAAGAGATAGCGAGTTTAGAAAATGTATAAAACAGTAAAGAGGCAAAGTGAATTATTGCCTTTCGAGCACCTCGTACATTTTCTACATCGTGAAACAAAACCGTCTGATATTCAACAAGACATAAATTTTTTTAAGTCATTAAGAGGTATATAGAGGAGAATGAAAATAAAGTACAGCTGTTTGCGTGACAAGGCGTATGGACATTTGGCCTGCGCTGATGATCGGGTTCACTCTCAATGGAATTGACTCACAGTTGACACGAAAATGATGAATGATGGTGGACAAACACAACTTTAAGTGGGGTGTGACTGAGTTCGAGTGAAGGAATCGGTGTAAATTTTATTGAAGATTGTGGAAGCGAGTGAAGCCGTCCACTTTCACCAATTTGACCTCGCTTGCCCGTCCGTGCAATTGATCCCGTCGTCAGTCAATAGTACAACGAGGGAAACGATGGTAAACATTCCTGCGTCGTGCAACGTCGAGCGTCCGACTTGTTTCGTGACATTTACGCTTCTAATCGAAGGGAATTGATGTGGTCGTCAAACAACAACGAGCTCATTGCGTTCCAGGTAAAACAAACGTGGATAAAGGAGAGATGTAAAACTTGCCCTTTTATACTGTGCTCAAAATAATAAAAACAATTTCTTGTTTTAAAGCTGAGTCGAATGTACAACTGGTCATCAAACTCGACATATATCTATGTATTTTTTTGTTTGTTTTCTTTTGTTTTTTTTGCTGAGTTTGTGAAAAAGAAAATGGTCGATCAACTCTCTCTCTCTCATCATTTATTAATAAATACGAAAGTAAAAGTAGAATGAGATAGGAATTTTGAGATGGACACTTGGAATGTTTGTCTTCTACTAGTCAACTTCCTTAATCAACTGAGATGCTGGTCGCCTTTTATAAATTTCACTCGGAAATGAAAGCAGAAGAGGAGAGTACAACTCAAACTCAATCGCAATCAATGTACGTGCTGCGTTTGCCCAAACGCCTAGCAGGTAAAGCAATAAACAATTTATGTCTCAAGCGACACTTGGATTTAGTCCTACTCTGTTTTGATCTATCGACAAATTTATCTTTAAAGACACATTTTCTTTATTTAAAAAAAAGAAACAACTAATCGATTTTCAAGCGCTCTTCTCGTGTTTTACATACCACAAAAAGAAAAATAAACCGAGATGGTTCACCCATCTTACAGCAACAGACCCCCTTCTTCCTCTTCCTCTCTATCTTTAGTCTTCAAATCCTCAAAGGGGTAATTCTAATAGAAGCAAAGAGCATCGTATACATTTTGGTTGAAAAGAGACCGCCACTAACCCAGTGTGCATTGAAAATGCCAAACTAGGATCCGCGCATTGCACACACCTCGGTCTAATCGCGTTCTCCATCTCCGAGAATCGAGTAGGGGGCGTGCAATTCAATAAACAGAATGAAAACCCAGCCTCATCACCACCATCAGCTCGCGATTATCGAGCACGTAAAAAGCTGCTATATGCTCTATACTCATCTCCTTTGAAAACCTACGGCTCGGATTAGAACCACAGAAATAAACACACAAGCGCTTTTACCACGGGTAATCCTGCGGCTCCATTAAACAGAATCCCCACCGAATGGAGAGCACTTGATGATGAATTACTCATGCCGAAAGGAATATTGATTTTCGACACAAACTAGTGTTACCGAACACTTGTAAAGGGAGAGAAAGCTGCACAGTGCGAGCGAATCATCGAATCAAACCGAAATGTGTAAACCAAAAAGATGATAACGATTAAAAAAGAGATGAAGAACAACAAGAAGAAAAAGGATCTTCCTTTTCACAAAATCTAATTGAATTTGTCCGAATTGTGCGTGAGAGAAGGGAAATTTAAATCTCCTCCTGGTTTCTTCGCACGGTGATGAGCAATTGTCGGTTGCCGTGGAAACCTAAATCTTCTCTTTTCTCTTTTCCCATGATGCAAGGCAAGGAGGAAGGAAGTGGCTCCCGGTGGAGAAAAAAAAAGCATATTCTCACTGAACAAATATTGAAAAAGAAAATATGAGAAAGCGAAGACAGAAAAAGCTAATTCATTTACTTTGAAAAATATCAGAGTGTCGAGAAAGAAAGAAAGAAAGAAAGAAAAAACATGTTTCAACTAAGTCGTGTATTTTTTGTTTACGGACCGAGTTAATGTAATCGGAGGTCCCTATCAATTTTCAAAGTGGCGACTCGTTGGCATGTGGCCAGAGACTCCGTCGACGAGAGGATCATATCGGCGCCAAATTACGGATGAAGAGGAGGACACACGAAAGCGGTGTCGGCACGCGTTCCCAAAATCCCCATTACGAGGTTCCAACATGCATTCGTTAAGTGTTCGGGTCATTGATTCATCATCGCCAGAAATAGACGGCAGAGAAGAAGATGCCAAACTCCAAGTCGACGCCGCCGCCGCCGTCGTTGCACTAAATGTTTCCTCGCTTAAACGCAATCAGCCGCCATCATCGATCGTACACAGTTTACATTGAGCTGGCTGTTCTTGGCGTCTTTTTAATGGCATTCCCCGCTTACGATGAATGTTTGCAAGCAAAAAGAACCTTGTAAGGAAACATGTCGTCACACGCACCTCAGGGACCTCTATTCTCAGCTGTCTTATTAATTGACTTGTACCTGAAATGCAGATTTCTCACTCGGCTTGTAAAACGAAAACTGCAACAAGCCTCGTTTATAATAATCACCCAAATTCTTTATGTAAAACCGTTTCCATTTCCACTTTTAACACCTCTGTGGTGAGACGAGGTGAAACAAATATATAATTGAACTTATCTGCAAAGCTAATAAATTAAGTTGGCACTTTGAAACTGCTCGTTCGTAATGGAGTTGCAACAAAATGCGGGCAAATAATAAGACATTGCGTCGCGTGCAATCTGGCTGTGCATGATTGAATTAAGTCACTAATAAGCTCGAGCTGCACCAACGCCTACCTATTAAGAGACCCGTCTAAAGGGGGTGGCTTCTTTATTGCCACAATGTCACACTAATTAATGTTCCTCACTCATTACTAACTAATGACACGCCCACTGGCTATTTTATCGTCAAAAAAAAGAAAAAAAACAAGTATAAAATATAAAATAATTTTTTTTTCTCGAAAAAATACCGACTTGTCAGATCAGGTGCAAATTCAATCACGGTGACAATCAAACGCAATTGACAGAATTGTAGTCATGTCAAATGCAATGAATTTTTTTATCCTTCTACCTCTAAGCTATAATAAGACTCTTATTTTTCTCTCTCGATATTAAACAGCACATGTGAGTGCAGAAACGGTGTAAGGATTTTGAACACGGGCTGGGATTTATTGCACCACTTTAGTCTTCACCACCACTTTAAGACAAATGCTTTTTTTGTGTTTAAGTTGGTTGTTGAACTAAAAAGAAGTATGGAAGCATGAATGAGAAAGAAAGAAAAGGGGGACACATTTGTGAATTTCTAGTGACTGATCACCTGGCCAATTGAAACTGATGAATAA
This sequence comes from Geophilus carpophagus, assembly GCA_034687075.1. Classification (NCBI taxonomy): domain Eukaryota; kingdom Metazoa; phylum Arthropoda; class Chilopoda; order Geophilomorpha; family Geophilidae; genus Geophilus; species Geophilus carpophagus. The sequence goes on from JAQFZN010000157.1 coordinate 12,563, forward strand.
GTTGCAAACCGAGCCAATTGAACCGATGCAATATGTTGAAATCGTGTGATTAATGCCTCACACACTGGAGGTCAGCACTTAATTTATTCTTCTTTGATTAATTCTGTTGATTAAAGAATTATGTTTGCACTCGCTGCTGACAACTTATTTCCTACTGTGATGGGGGTTAATCATGTCAGGCCGAAAAGACGCCACACGACACTATTGTGACGCAGTTGAGTGTTGAGTCCACTCATTGTGAATCGATCGATCGTGGTGCGAATGACGTTGATTGGTTAGAAGAAAATAAAAAAAAACATTTTCGAGGTTTGAAAAAGTAGGAAATTATTGCACGAGCAATGGGGTAGGTTGGCAACCTTCTAGTATAATAAGTAACGAGCAATTTCTATTAGTTGTGTGGTAATTAGGCGTCTACCTCCATTAATCAAATTAATTGTATCAAAAGAGAGAGAGAAGACGGTAGAAGACGGAGGTTTTCACTGCATCTGACGTTACAACCTACGTGTTTCCGATCCCCTTTTTTCCTCGACAACACTCAAGAATTTATTTTGCATTATACCATTAGTTCTCGGTATACGGCAACATATCGACCAAACGCGCATGCACCGCGATGCGTTAAAGCCGACCGAGCACTGTATGTCATAATATCTGTGCGATCGCTATCAATTCAAATTCCTATCGTGCTTGTTGACCCAAAATAGTCACCTAGCCTTCACCAAAATTCCTTTTCAATCTGAACAAGAAAGGAAAAGAATTCATATATTTTTTTTTTCGAAAAAAAATAACATTTTCACCTTTAAATCTATTTTTATTTCATTTCATTTATTTTATTCCATTCTTTTATTTTTATTTTTCAGTTGAACTTTAAAAATGACATTTCGTTTCTGCAGAGGCGTTGATAAAAATGCATGTCGTGCAGTGAAGGCCGATGGCGTAAATCCACCGACTCAGCGCGTCCTATTGCTCGAACGAACGTCCTCTGTGTCCAGTGGGTGAAGAAATGAGGTGCGAGTGCAATGTTGGATTAATGTGTTCCTTTTGTGAATGTTAGGAGAGGGGGGTTTGCGAGAGAGAGAGATAGAAAGAAAAAATGCCTAAAGGATGGCCGCTTGGGTCTCTCTTTTTAAACCTAATAACTCCCTCGATCTCAATTCTATTTTTGGGATCTGTCAATCGAATGTGAAAGAATTAAAGAACGAAGATGAAGAGGAAAAAAAGAAAAGTGAAGAGAGTGAGACGCCGTCGGGGGATCAGCGAACGAAAACCCAATTCCATTGCACAGACGCCGCTTCGTGGGCGACAAAGTAAATAGACGCAGCCGACAAATCCGGACCTGCATTCCCTTACACACGAGGATAAAAACCAAGTGAATTGTGGGTGACATAGCCCTTTAACATGCCATCATTGAATTACAGCACGACGTCCAAACAACGCCAGCTGCTATTGCGTCTCCTTCTTCCGAGGTAACGAGGGGAAAAAAGGTGGATCCACAACGCAAGGAGGTTGGGTTAAAGAGAGCAAGTTGGCAGGGGCTCAGCCAAACACCCCGAGTGTGCAGTCGGTAATGAGGTGCTTCTCTCGGCGCTGGCAACGAGGGGGCAAGCGGGAAATGAGGCCGCAAAAGCCCCGCGTGCATCTGACAGCAGCGAGCACAGCGCCACTAGTCGACAGTCGACGACGACGCCCACCCAAGCCTCAAGCCACTGGGGGAATAATCCGTGTGCACACACTTTTAACGAGCACAATCACCATCAAAATACTGCGCCCTACTTTTTCATCATTCCAATTTGCTACTAACACTTTGACACTTTCACAAATATTTTTCTCTCTTTCTTTCTTTCTTTCTACCTTGTCCGTGCAGTGAGCTCTTGCTGTGCTTATGTTTATTTGTTCGATTAGTGGTTTTGAGTCAAAATGTGCGCATTACACGAGAGAAAGAGATTTGCTCAGGTCAACGCATTTTGCCATTTGCGAGCAAACTCGACCGGGCGATTATTTGCGGTCCAATTGAAACCGCAAATTCAACCAAACGACTAATCTTAAACTCACTTCATTTACACATAACTATTCAAATTAATTTAATTTAATTTAATTTAATTTTTTTTTAAAAAATATATTGCCATGCAGACGGAGCAAAAGTTAATTCTTTTTTATTGATTAACGTTTTAAAGTTAAAGAATTCATCCAGAAAAACGCATACACTTCGGTCTGAATCTCTGAGTTCGTATTGATTTGGCAAGTTGAGTCGTTGGTCGTTGGTCGTATGGTAATCAAATCAAAATCAAATCTCACTGCTCTGGCTCGAGGATCACTCGACGTCCCTCTGGCCGGAACAGAAAAGAACAAAACGCGGCTGCCAGCCTACTAACGTCCCATTGAGAGAGAAAAAATGTTAAAAATGAAGTAAAAAATAAAAAGCAGATAACGCCAAACTGAACGAACGCCTACTGAACACTCAACGAACGTCGAATGAACACGTCGGTGCCCCGCGGGAACCCCTCCTGTGGCACAACTGTACTGCCGGAAAGCTCTTCTTCACCGCCTGCAAAGAATCCTCCGGCTTTTACATTGAACCGACCAAGCACGAGTCTTATAATCTGCTCGTCACCATGGTAACGGTTATTGGTCACGAGTAGGAGAAAAAAAGAAAAATACAATATAAAATTGCACCTGAAACTTAAAAAAAAGTAATGTATAAACATTTAGGCGAGATGGCGCCGTCGTAATCCACATAACTCACCTTTTTTATGCTTTCAGAGACATTTTAATTAACAAATTTTTAACAATGTACGACGCTACAAATCACCTTATCTCGTTACACAACACAACATGGATGTGCTGGTATGATATATCGAGAGACAAAGTTGCAATCAACAACAAGAAAATCGTTGGATTTGTTTCAATTTATTTCTTTCTTTTTTTCATCCTGTTTTACTTGCCTCGTTTTGGGTCAAAGGAGGTGAAGAGACAAGTCTGGTTGTTGAGCGATAATGCAGTTTTTAAGAGCACAAAGAAGAACGCAGTCGACCAAATGGCCCCCAGGGGACACGCCCAACATAGTGGACACCACACTGGTGTTTAGTGTGTTGTAGTGGCCCGCATCCAATTGGCAAAACAAGGACTCAAAATCGACCAACCCACGTTAAAATAAAAGAAAAAAAAAAGTTGACATAATCCATGTGTCGTCCGAATTGAATTCCAATTTCTGGGAAATAGAGAAAAAGAAAAACTTTTCTCTTTATATTGATCCACTTGTGCCAAAATGAAATGAAACTGACATTGATTTTCCCTTGTCTGCTTTGTTTGTTTACAATTTCAAAAATAAATAATATATTCAACCTAATTGTTTCATTTTTCCTTTCATTTAACTCTTATTTTATGCTATGAAAAGATTTCTATTGAAAAAATTTCTAATCAAAATTTTAAGCATAACGATAGCAGCTGCGATTTAATACCGTCAAAAACAAGCATCTGTTGCTACAAAAGCGTCACCCTTTTACGCAAATTACAACCAAATAACAAACTAATTAATTTAAACTAAGCAATGTGCATAATGTTTTCAAGTATCTATTAATCTAATATATTTACTTTTTTTAATTATGCTCTTCGTAAATTGAAAAATTGAAAAAAAAAATTAAAAATTCGATTTTTTTTTACTTTTTCAACTTAAAGTCTGCCTCTTCCTACCTGTTTCTCGAAAAATGGTTTACTCTAAAAATTAAATAATTCCGTTATTTCCCGCGTGTCTCCAGCTTTGTTACTAGATGAAGCATTATATACCTTTAAAATGTACATTTGGTATTAATTTTTAATTATGACCTTCAACTCGTTTATGATTGTGATTTATTACACCGAATTTAGTCTAATTAATTAATGTTAATATTGTTTTATACAACTAACCATTAACAACAACAAATTTAGTTAGCGCTTTAACTTTATAGCATTATAATCATGCACGCTATTCCCATTTCATTTCATTTCGTTTCATTCATTTTCTGTCCATCAAAAACAAAAAAACAATAAAAAACAAATGTACAAATTTCCCCACAACAGACGCACACAGGGGCAAAACAAATTACATTTTTCAACATTTAAATCTAATTGCAACTCAAAATCAACATTTCACTAATGAATTAGCAGCCTTTAACATTTCCAGTATTTGCAAAATCGATCTCAGAATTATTGCTTGCAAAACGCTGCTGCATCTTGTGAAGAAAAATACATTTGTTTGATTTACCCACATTATGTAAACATTGCACAGAAAACTGAAACCTGTTTTCTTCATGTCATAAAACAATTTTAATGTACTATAAGAAAAAAAAATAAAAAATAAGAAAAAAAGATTGGAAGAGTATCATCTTTGATTTTGATTACTTGTTTTCTTCCAAGTTTATTTCAGCTTAAATTGCTACTTCACATGTAAAACCCAGGATCAAGAAATTATATTAAAATCTAAAAATAAACAAGCTCACAAATTTACCTCCTAAAGAGAATACAAGTTGAATTCAAAACAAGTGAACGATGAAAAGATACAATTAAAATCTAATTGTATACATTAAGTACAATTAAGTGTAACAAAGAAGAGGAAGACAGTCGAAATATCTTTGTTTAGTCCATATCCACAAGCTATTGTTTTCTTTATGATACATAATACTCTTATTGGTTAGCATAAATTACAAACGAAAAATATTTTTTTAAATTATTCCACCATTTTATTATCATCTTACTCGTTGGACATTAAAATAATTTAATACAAACTATAACAGCACTTTTAGTCTTCATTAACCCCATGTATTAGGCTCATGGCATAATGATTAACAAGACATGTCGTGAATTTCCATTGCACTCAGTTTGCTTGGTTAGGTCAAGCAAACACACATTCAAATTAGTAATTAGATGGCCTGAAACCTAAATCCTTAGTGATGATCCATACACACTTGTTTTCTCGATGCAAATGTAATGTAGATTTACTTCACTCAATTTCCTCAACAAATTACTCAATTTCTTCAACAAATTACTCAATTTCTTCGAAAACTTTACTTTATTATCTTTACATTAGTATTTGATTAAAACTTTACTGCGATTTTAGTTACCATGACTAAGCATTTTTTTTTTATCTTCAATGTATGAGATAATCAAAGTTGATTAATTTAAGATTACTCAACCATGTGCAGTGAAATGTTTTGCAGGGCGGTTAGTTTTATAGCTAAAGACATATGTGGGAAGGAAAAAACGTTAATAAATAATATTGTCACCAATATACTGGATCCTACATTGATGCAGTGCTTTTAGGCGATAATAATAATAAAAATAAATTAAATTATCTCCTGCCGAAATGAAATGACACAATAATCTCGATATTGTTTTTAACAGTAATAATGATGGTTAGGAAGATAATGTTACCGTTATTTACAAACTAAACGACATAAAAATTTCAATTGTCGGTCTACATTTCCAAGTTCCGGAGCTGAGTTTATCTGATCCATTAATTCCCATTCATTTCCATTAGCTAGAGTGGATCTTATGAGTTTGTGAACTTACAAATGTGAAATGGATCAATCATTAAAACTAAACGTGTGTCATTTATACCCCTTTAAAAAATAGATAAAAATTTTATTCTTTTTCCTGATGTTTCCTTTAATGTTTATTTTTTTAGTTTAAAATTGTATTTTAAAATCTTCCGCCCACGAGTAATTCCCCTTGAAAACATTACCATTTTATCGATTTATTTACGTTTTGTATATAATATATATGTATATAAATATATACAGTATTATTTGATAAAGAAAAAAATGAAACTTAATTTTTTTTCAAAAAAATTATACAAAGAAAACTACCACAAAAAGAGTAAAAAAACATTTTTTTCACGTGAATAAAATTAAAATAAAAATTAAAATTAAAATTAAAATTAAAATTAAAATTAAAACACACATAACCTCATTAAAAATAAACGCATTATTCTAAAAACATTTTAGGAAAAAATTTCATCCGGGAAAAGCTTTGTAGTAGATAAAATGGTGTACTCTAAGACGCGAATATCTAGTTTCAGTTCCTTTATTGAGCGCGCCTTTGTAAGATCACACTTAGAGAGATGAAGGTGCATAGCAGAGGTCAGAGGTCATTTCCACCATCAGCTTTTGTGCCATTTAATGTTTCATGAATAAAGCCTTAAAAATTTCTTCAATTGCAACTATTATTAAGGATTTTCAAAGAAACTAAACGTGACCTTATAAGCAATCTGCATGAACAGGGAATTAGAGGTGTAATTTAAGATTTTAAGTATGAAGCTATTTTCAAACCTTTTCTCCTGGCTTTTCAAACAAAACCATTCAACAATAAAGCTTTGTTAATGAGTGTATTATGATAAATAAAAAGCGGTGTAAGGCTCAGTTCTTGCTGCAATGAGTTGAAATTTTGATGTAGCACTGAATAAATAAATAATTTGCCCAATTAAATTATTCCAACTATCAATTAAAAATTAACTCTAACTGAGAATCATTTTTATTTCTATTCCTTTGCACTCTGTAATTCAAATTATTTTGTTTTTGTCCAATGTTGTTGTCTTCTTAAAGCTTCATTTAAAACTGCAAACTCAGACTAAAAAATTTACTGGTTGACAAACGTTAATTTAGCATTGGAATCAATAGAGATCTATGTGAATCCATTCTTGCAATGTTTTGCATTCCAACTACGATTCATTTGCTTGGTCAGTGGATTCAGAGCTCTCAGGAATTTGTGCTGTATTTATTTCAATTGTTCTACAAATTTGCAACAAAATCACAGCAATATACCGTATATTACTTGAGTTATTCTACACTGCAACTATATAATCATATATTATTAAACCCGGGTGTTATTACTCCCATTTCATTTCCTAAAATGTTCACTTGTAATCCCTTGAGATTTCTATACGTGATAAATCTCTTTTTGCCACTATTTTTCCAATTCGGTTTAAAATAAACAAAATCGAGCTATTAAAAAGTGTTTATACTATAGAAATAATATAAATAATCAATCTCTAGTGTATTTTTAAATCGCAATTGGCAAATTAAATAAATTGTTGACAAGCTGCTTTAAACCATTCATTTTTTCCTTCTCTCTCTCTCTTGTGGGATATAAACATAAACTTTATAAGCTTTGATCATGCCTTCAATATAGTCATATAATAATCTACATCTCATACATTTATACATAAGAAATTTGTTAGAAAAATTTCATTTCTCAATTTTTTTCTTTTTCATCTCGTCAACAAATTTCATATTCTATTTGAAATCAAAAGCAGAACAAGGGAGTCGGAAGTGAAATAATTTACCGATATCTATCTGTCTATCTCTAAATAGATAAAATCAAACTCATTTTATTCATAAATGCTAAAACCATACAAATAAATATAGTAAGGTTAAAAATATGAGCGAACACGGTTCCTCCATCCGAGTCATCTTTCTAAATCAGGTGTAACAATATTCATTCATTCTTTTTAAATTCCATTCATACATTCATTCATTCCATTTGGTAAATGGAAGAAGCTGGCACACTGTAAGTAGCAGATTGCAGTTTGGGCCCTCGGTTGCAATCAAATGAAGAAAAGGGACCGAGCAAATAGCAGATGACGAAAAAGGAAATGGAACCAAAGGGAACCAGAGAAAGGGCATCACAAGTGACAAATGGGCGAAGAAGAAGCGTCGAGCTAGGTGAAGAAATGCAACGAGATGCCGATTTATTGCGACATAGTACATATTTCTTTTTCTTTCTGCTCTATACTTCGTCATTGTCTTTTCGATTCTATATTTTCATTCGCCTTAACTCTTCAGTCACCACGATGCACAAACAAATTTGTCATAACCATTTTTTTCCCTTCCAATTTCAACTTTTATTTCGTATTCCCTGCAAATAATCTTGATAATATCACTTAATTTCAAATAAAAGGAAATTGTTTTCTCTTTAGTTGCTCGCACTTTAATTAGTTCTTTCTGCCTTTTTCAGTTTTATAGTAGCTCGCAAACAACACGCCTCAACTCGCAAACTGCAACAACTTCCTCGCGCTCTGTATTCAGGCAATTGTAAAACACAAGTGCACTTTCCAATTCCAATTTCTCCCTTCGTTCACATGCTTCGACCAAACGTTTTCGTTAATTTAAACCCGACTGACTCAACATCGAGAGAAACGCCTTTAAAACTCTTTCAAACAACTCTAATTTGTACCCGCTTAGCATGCTCGTCCTCACTTGTATAGAAAAAGATGCCCCTTGCGATGATACATCAATTGTTTAAGGCTCTTTTAAATTGTAAATCCAAAACAGACGCGAATAATCAACTCAAACATTCTCTTTCTCTCTCTTTTTTTTTTAATTAACACATCGATTGCTTTCAAACTCAAATTCATCATGGCCGCCGAGTAAACAGAATCTAACGTTGCCATTCTCCAACCGCAATGGCTTTAAAACACTTCTCTTATACCCAAACTTAAGTAGCACTCGCATCAAACCGGATATTGGACCAAGTGAAAAATCGATGGCATATCGATGTCATTGCAATACAGAAAATTCACTTCCAACTCCTCCCTGCAGTCATCTCGAGTATCAGAATTCCATGTTTAATCTACATCGAATCAAAGTCGGATCAATGACGTCTTCGAGTGCACGAACAGGAATGTCAAAATCATGACAAAAGTCGTTCTGTGTACAGACACACATCGACACATTGCGACCCCTATACAAAGATAATATCAGGCTAGAGGTGCGAGTGCTACTTGAAAATCAGCACCATGCTGCGCTTATGTCGGTAGATGCTTTTTATACTTGCATAACGTAAATAAATATTGTAAATATTGGTTCGATTTAAATAAAGTAATATGCCTGTGTTTTTACATCAACATTTGTTTGCTAAGTAATAAATAGACTCATTTTCTTTACTTATTTTTCATGTTGATCGAAATAAAATTTAATATTATCAGAAATATTTTTCTCTTTTTTGTATTTTCTCACTTTTTATCGCCTATGACCACTTCCATACAATTCAATAACAGGAAGTGGCACGTGCACACTTGGAACGCTGCTTCCCAACAAAGCGAGAAGTTTATCCACAAGCCATCTGTTTGTGATCCAGTGTAATTTATGAATATCCGTGGTTAAGATAACGGGGTATACGAGCCTTGTGTTATTAATACGATTACCCTCATACTTCAAATTCAGACAAGAGCTTTAAAATAATAGAAAAAGTGAAAAGAATAAAAATTTCATTCAAAATGGCGAGCTGTGACCTCATTCAGATGGCCACACGGTCCTCAACTTAATCAAAATGGAAAACTATGCTCATAAAGTCAGGTTTCATGCTAACATAATTTGAGAAAATATCATTTGCAGCGTGAGAAACACCTGTTAACTGATGTCACAACGACACAAAGAAACAGTAACAACGCTTTAAAAATTAGAATACTGCACAACCGCATAGTACATGCTTTCAAATACACGTAATTGCCATAGTAGAGCAATTTTTTCAGAAAACTGCCTAATAGGGTGCACCTGCGGTGGCCATTTACAAAGAGTGAATACTAAGTATGAAAGGATTTCGGGCAATCGCTTATGCAAAAATGAAAGGCAGCTATTATTATATTGTCTTTGGTTATATAACTCATACTTGGATAAAATGCTAAATTAGACCTCAAATGAATTTATTACTTCTAATAGTGTGTTTGTTTGCATTTCAATGTATACACCGTGCGTTGTATACTAATTTGGAAAAAATATTGCACATTTAGTGCAAACATATCACATTAAACATTTTAAAATAATGTTATAAGGTTAGTTTACTTATAGATTTATTCCAAGTTTGAAAGAAGCATTCTTTTCTTAATACAAAATCATGTTTAATCTCGTTTTCACTATAAACGAATTCATTTTCTTTTATACCATAATGGAAAATATCTATTAAATGATGCATGAAATTATTATTTTCATGCACGTAGAAAAAATCTATTTGATTTTCCCCGCCGTTGTATTGTTCAGTCAACAAAACAACTATTCAGCCATCATCTCATCGGCAAACATCAGACAGATAAATAGAAAGAATTTGCAAATCCAATAACCTATTTTCGTAAACAAAAAGCAGCTAATAAAAAATAGGCCTGATTTTTTTATTGCGCATTAACTACACTAACAATAAAACGGTAGAAAATCTACTATATATACACTTGTGGGTTCATTCATGCACAAAGATGTTAGCGAATATTGCCTATTACAAAATAAATTTCCCATAGAGATTGAATTGGCCGTTCAAAATCCATTAAGAACACGTTCTCTGTAGGAAAATTTTCCTTTTCACATTTTATAATTAAGCAAATTTGATTAAATTAAGAGAAAAAAAAATTTAAATAAAAATTGTTACTGTTTATTATGGTTCATCTACGTGTGACTTGAATGCAACTAACAATGAAAATAGCTTCAATTGGAAATCCACTAAAGTGGTGTAATAAAAGAATATTCTAATGTGAGATGTATTGTTGTAATTGTGATGTTAAAATAAAAACCGCCACATTGGCATAGGAAAAAAAGGCTCGCACTCAAACCGACTTCCACATGACTTCGCCCCTGCATTGCAACATGAAGTAAATTGTATTATTCCTGCTACGCTCTTAGATTAGACCAAGCACAATGACAACGCGTTTTAGTATCTAGTTGTACAAGCGCAAATTATTATACAGGCAATGAAGCAATCCCACGAGCTCGACGGCCATTTTGTTTCTCTGTCTTTTATTTTTCACAAAAACAAATCACATTATTGCATTTTCTTAAATAATTAAACATTAGAAAATTAAAAATTGAACAAATGTAATCATTGTAATAGCGAAACCCGCATCCATTTCCGCCAGACTTAACTAAATTCAAAATTTTCCGTTTTTAAGCTAAATAACTTAGAACAAGATTGCAAAATTTTGCATTCAGCTTAACTTTAATACTATCATTTCGAATTTTTTCATTTTATAATTTTTTTTAATTCTCTTTTGTTACTACAGAAGCTCATTTCGAACACACCCTTCTATTTCTACGCACTTAAAGTGGCTTTTTCAATTTTTTTAAAAACATAATGAGAATTTAAAAACGAGAAATGCATTTAAACAAAAACTGAGCTGATTAAGTGAGTTAAAATGCATTTAATGCACACGACTTCAAAGTGCTTATTGGGCGTGAGTTTTGAAGCACGCGTGATGAGAAGCTCGTCATCATTTTTGTCATGTCAAATTTCTGTGTGTGCATCAAGTTTACTAGCAAATAGAAGAAGAAAGGAGAACATCCATAAGAATTGGTTCGTGGATCGAGTGACTGCGACTGGCGTGCGGATAATGAAGCTCGGATGCAAAAAGAAATCTGATAACATTTTTGCCGGTGTATAAGAGGAAAAAAGAAACGAGCGTTTCGTTTCCCAAAGAGTCACTGAGATGCCAATGGCCCTGGGGCATTAAGAAACCTCGACTCGCACGTGCAACGTACCAAAAAGGTGGAACGGAGTGTGACTCGCACTATCCATTATAGTAACTCCGCCAAATTTTCATTCATTTCTCCTATTAATCCACTTTTCTTTTTATTACAAACCATCACATTTTTTTTCTTCTTTTCTTTTACCATTTTCTCCCTTATTACATTAAGTCCTTTAGATCTTTTCTCTTTTATTCTATATTTGCTCTTTTTTTATTATTTATTTTTGAGTGGTGCGCATATATCTGGCACACGACAACTTAGACCATCAAAAATAGGAAGACGGAAGGAAGGAAGAGCATTTTAAAAGCTCTTTTGACAAACTCACATATTGGCAAACCGTGTTTCTTTTTGATTTCCATTCGACCAAAACGTACCTGGTGAAATATTCAACGAAACAACTTTTTTTCCCGAACATGACAGTATTTTAAAAATTCAACGAGAGCTGAATAAGTTGATACCACACATCAAAACAGGAGAAAAAATAAAATAAAATATCGTGCACATTTAATAAATCAAAGCATTGCGGTCTTGTCTATTAATTGAGAAACTTTTATAAAGCGAAGATCAAAAGCCGAATTTAAGTCTTTCATTATTAACTTTGTTTTATTAAGTGATAAAGAGAAAATAAATTATAAAACAATATTATTACAATTTTAATTAAAGTTATTATTCATCGTCTTTAATTGATTAATCGAGTAATTAAAATTGTCAAAGAAAAAAAAATTACCATCTTGAGCAGTCAAGGTTCGAACGTGTAAACTGAGCAGAGAAGAAAGCGACAGCGAGAAAGAGTGAGAAGAGAGCGAGATCGAACGAGATAAGCTGCAATTGATACTCCATTATCGGTAAACGTTTTCCGAGGAAATCAGCTGTAAACAATTAAATACCAAATAAGTGCAGGGCAGTCAATGTCGCAATTAAGCGACAAATTAAGAGTCTTATGTTTCCATAATCAACTTCTTAAATTGTAAAATAATCGATATAAAACATAAAAAATTATCTTAAATACCAGAAGTTTAATTAAATTTAGAACAATGGGCTTTATTTGTATGTCAGTTCCACAGATTCTTAAACTCAAAAAAAATTACATAATCAATTTATTAGGAACATGGTAAACACACAAGTATTGACAAAGATGGATTGGATCCATTGATCTCTCTCTTGTGAAACAGCATCAAGATTTGCAATTTAGATTAACATTTTTTATCATTTTTATTATTTGACAAGCAAATTTTTTTAAATAAATTCTTAAATTTGTACAATGGTTCTCAGGGATCATTCATTAATTTTTTCTGTAAATTTCGTTAATGCACCAAAAATATACACAAGAAATGTTCATCCTTAATGTATCTGTTAGCTAAGAAATACACTCATAATATAATTCTAACTATAATTCGTTTTTTATTGTTCTTTATTATTTAATTTATCAGAAGAGACAATGTAGAATTCTGCGGGCAATTAGTGGACAGACTGATAAATTAAATTCTGTATTGTTAAGAATTAACTTTAAATGAATAATAAATTTGGAATAATATTTATGGTAGCATTTCCTGCAGAGAAATCTAAAAAAAAAATGCAGTGAGAGTACCTTTCGTGATGTTCCATATTGAGACAGGTGCTATGTAACTACAGTGTAACCACATGATCTTGGCCAGTGAACCTCTGGTCTAGCATTAACCCAGTAATTATTGCTTGAGTGTGTACATTTGCGCAAGTTAATTAAAATAAAAAAATCTTAATTCGAATTTTTGTGACGTCACATCACCTTTTCAGGTCTTGTTAAAACGTGCGAAATAAAAAAGGATACTCATGCAAATGAATGTTTAGCAAACATTTGTAATACCCAAGGTACTTAGAATAAGACTGTTTCAACGCATGCGCCGTTCGTTCAGGCAAAGTGAATTCTGGCCGCCATTTTTTTTAAAGATATATCGTAAATGGCTTTAATTTTTTAATTAATACAAATTTTTTTAAAGTTTAAAAGTGTGAATTAAATTATCAGTTCAAAGTTCGATGAAAAAATATACATGGTCGGAATATCGAAAATGTGTGTAAGCAAACATGAGGGTGTTTGTTTACATCACGTTTTAGAAATTCCCAAAAATTATGTTATGTTCTTAGAGGCTGGCTTGCACAATATGGAACTGATCTTAGAAACGAATGTACATTTTACAATTTTTTTTTCAAAATTCGTAATTCCCAAATTGTAAACATTCGTTACGAACAGCATCGTGCATATTTATATGTTTGCGGTGTTTATTAGACACTATGCAAACGAATATACAAGATACCTCCTTCCAGTTGCCAAATGTTCATGCCACCAATTCGTGAATACAAGATAACGTGCTAGTTAACGTGTGTTCACAAAATGTTAATCATGAATACATGATACCATAATACATGAATATAAGATAAATTCTTATATCATGTGTTCATGATATGGTAATTGATGAATACAAAATAAATTCTTGTTATATCATGTGTTCATGACATGATAATTCATGAATACAAGATAACACCACAATTATCATGCGTTCATGACATGCTAATTCATGAATACAAGATAACACCTTAGTATCATGTGTTCATGACATGATAATTCATGAAAACAAGATAACATCATAGTTAGAAAATACAATTCCGAGCTAATTACCGTGTTTTCTTAATAAAATATTCGCAAATACCTACGAAAATGACATGGCATATCCTCAAAGAGTGGCATTCATAAAAACAAGAGCAAGAACATGCGTAAGCAAGTTCGAACCCTAAAAGTAAAAAAGTGCATATGCACAAATTTAAAGAACTCTTAGTCACATTCTAAAAAAATCTTAAGTAGACTTTACAAAGTTTCCATAAGTGATTTCCTACAGAGATTTCTAAGTGGTCTACAGACATTGCTTAAGAATTCACATAGGAATTCACTTACGGAAACTCTGATGAATATTCTTTTTTAACTGAAATGTTTCTCGTGCAAAAAAAATTGCCCGTAAGAATATCTTTATGATGGAGTTGAGAAACATCAAAAACAGAAATTAATGTCTAACTCCTGCGAACCATTGTACAGTTTATTTGACATAAACTCGAAACCTTTAGAAAAACAGACATCAACAATAGAACCGCATTTTCTTGTAATCAATGAACAATAAGGGGAGAGTTCAATGCCCCAATGCACGTCGAAATGTTCGGGGATAAGGAATAAAAGCGACGTTTCTTGTATAATTCAACAAGCCTCGCAACATCCGGGGGCCGCGCGCTGTGGCCGCACAAATTACCCCCAGTCACATGCCATCGGACGTCGTTGCCCACTTCTTACCACACCCACATCAACGCCACATGTCGCTTTATTGAGTGACGTCTCTCTCTCTTTCTCTCTCTCTTTGCCAATCTCGGATGAGGAACTCGGTGATGCGAAGACATCGAGTGGAAGTGTCAGGAGGAAGGGCCTAGGATCACGCATCAACAAGCACCAAATGGAAAACTGATCCGCGGTTATTGGCAAAAGATGGCTACCCTACCCGCAACACACAGGTGAAAGAGGCAAATCAAGGAGCGGACAAAAAGTGGCGCCGTCTGCTAGCAACTGCCTTGAAATGACGCGCTGCTCTCCCAAGCCAGAAGTGGTTTTTGACTCCGAAACAGCACGTGCCCCTCAGCAAAAAACCGGATAAAGCAGCTGAGTCGAATAGGCCGACCAAAACAAGTCAAAACTGGCCGAGCAATTCGACTGATCAATTGCCTTTCAAATGCACTGTTGCAACAATTTTCAAAATTTTATTGTTTTTTTTTTTTAATATAAAAAAAACACATATTTTGCCCGCTCACCCCCAAAACGTGACTTTTGATAAATGGTTCCTTTCGTCGATGGAAAAGAAATTTAATTCCGCTTAAGAAGATAGTACCCGAGCAAGAATTTGCCCCATTTGCAATAAATTGCAAAGATAAAAAAAGAGAGAAAAAAAAACTTAGCAGGATGAAAAATTCTTTACCAATTGACGTCACCATCAAACCTGAACACTCTCTCTCTAACCTAAGTGCAAACCTTCTTCAAACATATATACACAACCCAAAGAAAAAAAAAGGAAAAAAAAGATTTATTTTTTTTATTTTTTCTTCCTTTTTTATTTGCTTTAGTTCTTGGGTTCGATCAATCATACCCTGCTTGATCGAATCCCCTGATTGGATCCAGGTGCAAAGGTGCGCAATAAACCCAGCACGAGGCGTGACTCGGCTGACCAATGACCCCTTTGGCTTTATGTTAAGTGCCTGAATGCTGTCTACGACTCCATCCTCATCCACCTCTTTCTTTTCTTCTCATTTTTTAGTAACCTCAGAGTACCTTCGAGTTTGTTCTCTCTCAGAAGCCGAATTTAGGAAAGCAAAACGTGTGCATTTCATTTGCGTCATCTGATTGATGCGAATTCACATCCGACCCCTCGACTCGGTAGAACGAGGTTCAGGTTATCAGACGCCATTCAGAGTACAACTGTGACTTAATCGCGTTGTCATAGCAACGCAGCATCACTTGCAGTCATCACCCTCTCTCTCTCTCTCCGTTCACGTGTGTTGAATGAGTTTAAAATGGAGCGGGCACTCACTTGTGTAATTGAATCGAAGCCACTAGATAAGGAACCCAGAACGCCAACATCGCCCTCATGCACCAATGAGACCCTTAAGCATGTGGACGCGTCGATGTCTTTCACTCAATTCACAAAAGAGGGTAAGTAAGTATACTGGCAAAAGTGAGGGAGAGTGTGTGTGTGAGTGAGAGAGAGAGAGAGAGAGAGAAAGATTGGCGAAGCGTTAATTCCGCATGCGCACATGGGGAATTAATCTTTGGTGGATTAGTGGCACTTAATGAGGCGGAAGTCGAGATCCATGTGAGAAAGAAAGAGCAATGCACACATGCAACTGTCGGTATGACTGGGAGGCATGGTTTTGACGAATCGAATCCGTTTGGCAAATTGTCGCCTTAGAGCTGTTAGTCCACTAATTAGTCGTGTTGCTATTTCAGTCTTGTAATAAACACAATGATGCTGGAAATCAGCAGTGACAGCAGGATTCCGGGTTGATGAGAGAAGCGCACGCAAGGTGCGCCCGCCCACTCGCACACCTTATTCAGTATACACGGACATTGCGTGACACGTCAAAGACGTGTCTCCCTCGAGACTCCTCCGTCTGAAGCTGGTCTCAAGCAGAGTTTTTTATAGTAGCACTGTATTATGAATAAGCTTGCCAGGCCCAATGAAGGATTAAAATGGCGCCGAGTGCACAGATAGAAAGAATAACAACTGCTCTCGATTTTTTTCTTCCCCTTTTCTGATCCGAAATCAATGAATTTAACGTAAATAACGATCTTATCGCGACTGTACAAAGACCGAGGACAAACAACGAACGAACGAACGAACGAACGAACGAACGGGGAAGCCGAATTGCCACGCCCACCGGCTAATAACGGCACGGCAACGATACGACACGGGACGCCAAACGGATTGTGAGCGACACAAGCAAAGGCTATGACGGATGAATCCAGCCGAGTGACGTCAAGAGCAATTTCAATTGACGTCAACGCCTGCGACCCTGGCTAACGTGTGGGCGAGAACGAAACACAAAAATAGAACCGCACGCCACTAGAGGGGGAGCCGAGTGACGTGTCATCGATCGACGGACAAAACGAAAAAGAAAAAAGAAAAGAAAAAAGAAAAGAAAAGAAAAGTTGCAAGCGGATTAATAAGGGCAAACAATTTGTGTCGAGCACATGTCAACACGAATAATGTTGTAATAGAAAATAGAAATATTTGCGTTGATTATTTGGGAATAAATTCATTAGGTGAAGCCGACCACTGGAGAAAAATAGGGGCCAGTTTCATGTTGATCGTATGGACTCAAGGTTCACGGTGCGCAGTAACGTGACCCCGACCCCACAAACACAGACCCACGTATTCAAAGCAGTTGCAAGCGAATGCATAAAACCTAATTTGCTCCTCAGACGTCGATGATGCTTCATTGTAAATTGCGACATCGCAAACTGCAGGGAAAGAGCGCGTGGGGAGAAATTTGTAAAAGAAACAAAAACAGAAACAGATGGAGAGATTGAGAGAGGGGTCTTGGCCCTAAACTCCCACGCAAGAGGGAGCTTGCCGTGCCTGGCCACGCGCAATGGGGCCATAAACATGTCTCCCGATTGCCCATCACAATGGCTTCGTGCAACTTCCATCAGCCACCCCTTTAAAAAGTGAAAATACTTAAAGAGGACGACAATGAATGGCGCCATAGCCGAGTGCAGCACGGGAGAAGAATTGGGCAAAAGCAAAAATATATGAAAATTGATCAATTCACCTGTTAATGCATTGTACGATTCTCCAGAATTCCGTTCGACATTGCACGAGCACGTCAGTGCATTAATCCGGACAGGTTTCGGCGTTCGGTCTCGTTATCCACCTAGGGGGGCCGGAGGAAAAAAGGGGAAGAGATGAAGCTCCCCCTATCATCTACCGACAACACGAACATGCAGTTGCAATCTTCCAATGCCGGTTCGAGCACAACTCATGCATATCGCACTAAACACGGCCGGTGCCGCATCTCCGACGATCACACTTCGGCCGGGCACATTGAACACGGAAAAACAAGCGTCTAATTCGACTCGACAACGTTCGCTAACCAGCCAACCTGTGTTGCTGCACACGGCACACGCCACTCAGTTGCAGAGACATCGAGCGACCGAATTCGAAAACAAACATGCTTGCTATTTACACGACTTCTAGTGGCGGCATGATTAAAGTAGCCGATCGAAATGAATTTAAAAAATTCAAGTAAATACGTAAAGTGTGCATGAGTAATTGCGGCGAGTTAAAGCAGACAGATCATCCGACTCGAATGTGTATTTACCCAATCGAAATTATACGCTTTCAATTGACAAACGAGAAAAGAAAAGATCTAATCGAATCTGACGTTCACAACCACAAATGCATCACGAATAATTCACGAGAATTAACGTGACATTAACCTTGTGATGTATCATGCTTTTGCAGGATGAGGTGCTAGCAAATGATTTTTGTTTGCATCACCATTATCTCATAATTATTAATCATATCATTTCCACAAACTACCACTCGAAATTCATCTCATTTTCCTCACGCGTTTCCACAGAGAAACCAATACAATTTACACTCAGTTGAATAAAATTACATTTAATCCTGTTTAACATTTCCCACATTTATAAACCTCAATTGAAAATCCCAAATATCACTTTATTTTTTTTCGGGGGGGAGTGAGGAAATAAACATTTACATATTTTAAATTTTAATTCATTCTTATTTACAATTCACAAGTTAAAATGAGATGTAAAAAACGAAAAAGAAAAAACAAAATGTTAAACAACAATTTCGGCTTTCTTTCTCCGATGCGAATAACAACCTCAGGCCGCTACATTCACTTAGCTTTCTCATGGTTGCTGCGGAAACCGTTGCCCTTGACAACGGTTCACTCTTTGACGTCATCCGATGCTGAAAAGCACCATGGCAACGGCCGGATGAGTATGGGTTGGAGTATGTGTATCTATTCTGTGTAGCAATGTGTTGAAAAATCTGACTGCAAGAAAAAAAAAATGGCGCCGTGCAATTTGTGCTAAACTTGAGTGCACATAAAAATAAAATAAATAAACAAATAAAAAAAATAAATCTATTTCCACTTCATAAAACTCGAGTGATAATTTGAAGGCGCTACTTAAAATTATGTTAATAATACTGGCCTATTTCAATAAATTAATTACGCGTGTCAAACTTAAAGCCAACCGTTTTTTAAACCCCCTAAAAAAGAGAAAGAAAAAAAATTAAAGAGAAAGAGAGAGGAAAACCCGACTCCAGTGCCTTAATTAAGTGTGCAAACACGAACACATTAAGTCACAAGTGTAAAATGAGTCGTAAATATTTAATAGATTTCCAATAGCTAAAAATAGACTTCTCGAAATCGAATAGATAAAATAAAAAAAAATCACTAGCATATCATAATATAACAGTAATTAAATAAAGTAGTCACCACTGACCGCAATAAAGTAGCCGATACCAGACACTGCCTTCGGTTACCATGGTAACGTAGAATCAACTCAGCATCACGGTCAGCGAGACGAGCAAAGGGTTAAGTCACGAGTGTATTTCGGTGTATCTATAGAAAAGGGAAACGAAGCAGTGGCTCAAATTCCGATCATAGTTTGCATAGTCAAAGGCGTTGTAAACGTGGGAAAATTCCGGAAGGGTGTGCGAGGAAATTAGCCCAAAAGCATTGGATGCTCGTCAAAAGAATCCTAATTACATAGCGACGAAACTCAAACATAAAACCAATAAACCCCACGCTTATTCTCCTCCCTTAATAACTCGCAACTATCAAATTAAGTGCTACCCAACCAACATTTACTTACTTAACACTTATATAAAGAGAAAAAAAAATTAAATTCAAAAAAAAATTCAAAAAAATTGTATGCAATCAGTAGAAAAGCACTACAAAGATGGGTGTCGGGTGTTTCCTCTCATTTTGCCTTCGACTCGATTACTCTACAATTAAGCAAAGTTGTGAGCGTGGAATTCGCATTAAGCCACTTGATTTCTCTCAAGAGACACTTGGCACTTACACGACATGAGAAGATGACATCTCATGTCTCAATTTTTTTTCCCTTTTTACCTAAAGCGTAGAATCCTTTCGCCACCTGCGTCTCGAGGTGTTGCTCGGGTGCCCCGTTGCGACCCTGTCGCTCTATTGATCGTCTAGGATCAAGTCGTTAATTTCCTCTTCTATCTCATCCCATTTTCTTTTGCCATCCCCTACAGACCGACAATTTAATCCCTTGCAGAAATGAATCGAATCTCAACATTTGATCAATAATTATCGAATGACACGTGTAACGTTATGATAATATTTATTTATTCATTAACTCAGACTCCACCTTAATTAATCGCTATTGATTCGTTGTCGTCATTATCAGAGCAATATAAATCAATCAAACAACACAATCCACGTTTAATTGGATGCTTATTTCGTCTCATTTTACTACGACACAAATCCCCAAATAACCGAAAGCAAATAATTGGATGTACAACGAGCGGTTTCTAAACGGCGGTGCCTCTTTCCAGATTCTGTTTGATTTCTCCGGTGTACTGTCCGTAGAATCTCTCGAGCTTTTTGTTGAAATTCATATTTCTTTCGTTAATGTAATCAATGTCGGCATCGTCATTGTGCATACGTCGTCGACTGTATTTCGATCTCTTCTCAATCCTGAAAGAAAATACAGTAGTAAATAAGGTTAAAAATTTATACAATCAAAAACCAAGAAAAAATGAAAAATTCATTTTTAATAAATCCTATAATCTTACTGTTTTTCCAAATCTTCCACCATTCTATCGATTCCTTCTTTCGAGTCTTTATGAATCCCTTGCAAAATTGTGTCTTTTCCTGCGTAAAATGCCTCACCCCTATTCAAAATAGAAAAATTAATTATTTTATAAAACATTCTTCAGAATTTCTTTAATTACATTATTTCTTTCTTCATATTATATTCATCCATGTCTGGTTTAATTTGTTTAACAAGTCTGTTATATTGTCGAACTGTTGCCTGTTCATAATCAGCAAATCCGGGATCTGGATTTTTCTTCTTTTTCTTATTTTCCAATCTGTCAGCAGTGTTAGCTGATATTTCTAGTAATTTTACTAAGTTGTAGTTTTCTCCCATATCTTTTGCCTCCTAATATATTAAAAAAATAAACGTTTATATCATTTTATTTTTCCAGTTTTGCTTATCAATTTATATATACCTGTCGCTTCTTTTCATCCTCCATTTCCCATTCGAGATATTTTTGTTTGGTTGTCCAGTTTGTCGGTAGTTTTTTCTTTCTATCTTCTTCAACCACTTCTTCGTGATTTCGCTTTCGTGCTTCGTTCTGTATGTCAATAAAAATCTTTTAAGTTTTTTTTTCCTCTCTCACTTATCGTCGTAGATCATATCTTACCCTTTTTAGCTTCAATTCTTGAAGCTTTTTCAACCTATCTCGCTTTGTTGTTGCATCGTTTGATGAATCCATCTTTCTTACGTAAATGAAAACAAATGTGTTCCAAGCCAAATCGTAATCACTATCGACAGTCTACAAATAACTAGCAAAAGACCTAGTCTTTGTAATGTTTAAACGACGTCATTTAGAGCCCCGCCCTCTTCTCATTCAATGGCGGCAGATAGATACCGTTCTCGCTTTCAGCATTGGTCTTCGGTTAGATAAAGATAAACTCCGTACAACGCTACTAATTCTAGATGTCTATTTATTATGTTCTATAAAATTAAAACATAATTTTTTTAACTCGCAATTTTATTTTTTATAATAAAGAATTACTAAAATATATATAAATAATTTTTTTTTAATTTTAATTTACAAAATATTAGAGACTCACGTAACGTTGACCGTCTTCTTGATAGACGCGCCATCTGTGATCACACAAGAAAACTATAAAATTATATAAATCCACACACCCATCAGATGATGTCTAAAGTTATACCACACACCCTGTTTCTCCTTTGATTGAGACAGAATGAGTAGAAAATAGAAAAAAATTTGATAAAAGACCTATTGTGCTCTTTTGCTAAAAGATAATAATAATAGTGTCACATTGAATGATAAAATGACAAGCAAAAAAAAATAATAAAAAATAAATAAAAAATAAAGGAGCAGATGGCACAGCAAAGGAACTAATCGCACGTAAAAGAAGAAATTTAAAGTTTAAACTAAAAGCAATTAAAATAACATTTTAAAATGACAATAGATTTAATTGGCATTCAATTTGAAACCACAAACATCCAAAGATAATAATAAAAAATGATGAAATTCACTTTGACTGTAATTAGAAATGAAATAAATCGAATCAGTCGCAAAAAATAGCATTTCTAATACTATAAATCATAAATTTATAAAAGCCAGACCAACAAAATAGATGTAATTGACGATAATTAATCAAATAAGAAAAAAATTTGACGTATTGATTGGTAAAAATCAGTGCCACGAAGAAAACAAAGTTACCATACCCAAGTGACGTCAATTACGAATAGACTAAAGAGTGTTTGGATGGAGGTGAGTGGAAGGAGAGAGAAGAAATGTCAAAGTAAACTGTCAAGTCAAAAGACGAAACGCGACATATGGAATATTGATGGAGCAGATGGAGAAAATTTGCACACATAGAGAGCACACAACCAAAGCGGAAGAATACAAAGTGAGCCGCCCTTTAGCTGTATATCAACTAAAAGAAAAGGTCCAACGAGTCAGTAATTACGAAGGGCAGATGATGGGGTCGCTGCAGAGACCAACAACGCCATCCATCATAGAAAGGTGCAATTTGGCAAAGAAAGCTCCGCCTGCCAACACGCACGACATGCTTCACCGCATAGCAAACAAAAAACGTGCAACTCGCCGCCATGCAGTTTAACAATTTTTATTTTTCGTTTCAATTTTAAACAATGGGGCATCGCTAAAGTGCATTAAACACGTGCCCTCGGTTGATTGCCTGCTGATAAAGCAATTGAAGAGTAGTAAAAGTTACTCTGTAGATAAAACGAGGAGTAAAATGTGTGGGCATCACTGTCACCTCTAACCAAGAAATTTCCCATTCGATATATCACGCGCACCGCACTCTCCTCGAATCTCAGAGGAATGCGCCGACTGCATATGGGAAGTTGTTTATCACTTGAAAACAGAAGAAAACTAACAGGAATTGAGTTGAAAATAAAGTTGAAACTCAATTTAAGAAGGTGAGTGGAAATGATTTCGCCAAATATATGAGTGGTACCCTCGAGGCTAGGACGCGCACTGCTCGGTGTTAGGTGTTTACACGTTGCGAGTATGACACATAATTTCATCTCGCAATGACCAAACATCCGAGCCAACACATCAGTCAGACTGAGTAATCGATGGCTTCACCCACGCCTTACAAACTGCTCAACTTAGTGTTTCAGCGCATGCGTGCTCGCTAAGGCGCCACTCACAAGGCGCTATTTCCAGCGCCTCACCTCGTCACTAATCAGCCACTCGTGGCAATTTTGTAGCAAATTATACGGGAGTCGGTCGACTCGATTTCGAGATGAGCAACAGCGCATTCCTCAACCAACGGCCTTTTCACTGTTTCGTATCACCTTCAACTTGTCAGACTTACTTTAAAGAAAGGGTGCGAAATGCGCCTGCGCTCACTTCTCAGATGAGACGCGTGCGCGACTTGCCATTCTGAAAACACGCGTACAGGTGGACCAAACCCAGGTAAGAAATTGCATTTGTTTTTATTCCGCAAACAAAACTGCTAACAATATAAGTTTGATTTATTATTATTATTATTTTTTATTCTTTTTTATTTGCCCGAGTTGACAATAAAACTATGGATGGACAGTCGAGCAACAGGTGGACAGTTGAAACATTTTGTTTGTTTCTCCACCAAATTTTCTCTTTTCTTCTCACAAAATTCTTCTTATCGTTTTTAGCGTTTTACTGCGATTGGTTCCTGTTATAAGCAATAAACGCGGCTTTTTTTGCGTCTCTTACGATCCCCTATGCGAAGATAGTCCCCCCTCGCCCTCCTCAGCCTTACTGTCCGTTTGCTCACCTGATGGCCCCTTTGGGATACATCTGAGTCGGCTCTTCGGGGTTGCTCATGCGTTCGTCTCTAGCTCAACCGGCGTCCATCGGTCCTAATGGAAGCAGATTGAGCCGCTATTTCTCCATCAAACTAGTTTCATTTCTACCCCTACATTAGATAACATTTTTCTCAAAGTGAAAGACACAAGTGCTCTGGGTCAATCACTTTCGCTTACCTTGCACCTTCGATATTACCTCTCATCTTCAATTCACCTTTAGGTCAAATAAAGTACATTAATCTTTGACCAACGGATATTGTCCACTTCAATTTGCTTCAAACTTGTCTCTCGCACAGTCAACGTTTTAAAATATTAGCACATAATTAATCATCCACCTACTGACAGGTATTTTCTTCATTTATCAAACGACGGTCACAGCTCGTGTTCACCTTACGACCTCTGAGTCATGCAGAGTACAGACGACATATCTCAATTGAGGGAGAGGCAGTTTCGAGTCTTTTATTACCGTGTGCGAAATGAGCAGTGATACAAATCCAGCTGCGTATAGGCATAAAGAGCTTAACTCTACATGATTAATCTGGCGGTATGCAAATTAACTTTTGTTATATCATGTCTCGTTGCAATATCTTATTTGATAGATCGTCTAAAGAAAGCAATTTGAATATTAAAATTTCACTCACTTGTATTTTTCCATATATACATCTCTTGATATTTTTTTTAATCATTAAATCTTTTGCCAGCTGTGCACCTTGTTTTCTTCAAGCAGCTTTTTCTTTATTATCCCCAGGTGAAACTTAATTAAGTTTAAATAATCTCACAGGTAAACGTGGCTTTGGCTGACAGAAAGTGCGCGTCTCCGTCTATACCATAAACGTTGGTTTCAGTTCTTCTTTACACAACACTCGTGTAAAGAATGGAATTCTATTCACAAAGTTCGGTAATAAAATCCTTCGCTTGGCAATCCCAAATTGCGGTTTAGAAGGCGCCAACTCGATTGTTAGCAACATACAGCGTTTCATATGATATTATTGTGTTGCCACGTGTCAGTTAAATGATTAGTGGTCAACTCGACTCAGCCCGTCTCAGATGAAGCACGAGAAATAAATTTCTCGGTATATGGAAAATGAAAGATGTGCGTGGGATACCAACTAAAGTGTCAGACTCAGACACATGGAAACAGGCAGGCACTTGATGATGGTGCACATGCAATGGCGCTTCCAACCACGGCCTCGACTAAATAATTCAGCATCTGGCCTCTGGCAATGGATTTCATTTATCTTCCGTCAGAACAAAAATATTGCATCTCCCCTTTCTTTATTCTTTGCTTAGGCACATTCGATAAAAGTTAAGAAAAACATTTTTTACTACTTTTTTAAAACATATTTGTAAATATGATTTTTTTTTTGAAAAAATGTAAAAAGAAAAGAAACTCACAATCACATTAGGAATGAACGAGACACGAAACTCAATTCCATACTCATACTTGCATAGTGATATTTACAAAAAAAGGAGAGACGTAGGATAGATAGATGAGATTTGAGACAAGAAAAATTGAACAAAATAGAGTACCACCAATAATAATCATCGTAAATGTCATAAAAATACCAATTCAATACCAAATTTCATTTTTTATTTTACTTTAATTTTTTTTTAATTTTTTTTTAAAGAAATAATGAAATATTTTATAAACATTGAGAAATACAATTAACATAATTAGAATTTTCTAATAATATTTTATGCATTTATTAAAAATTACATTATATATTATTTACATTATAATATACATTGTTATATACATTATTATATATTTCATTGTTAATTTTTAACACTTGAAAACAACATTTAGCACCTTTAAATATTTAATCCTGAAAGTAAAAGTTAAAAAAATGAAGCGAAATTGACATCAAATTAATAACTAGATATTAGAAATGAATACTTGTTGACCGGATAAGAAGTGCGACCCCTGAGCGAGGGCGTCCATCAACTAACAACACACAAATGGCACCAGTTCCTCTAGAGGCATTTCATTCAGCCAATCATTTCCTCATTTTATTTTCGTCGTGAGATTGAGTTGCATCTACACAAATCCAATTTCGGCTCTCCCCTAGAAAAAAAATAAAATGTGAATCTCAATTTTATTCAAGGAAAGGTAATCAAAATGACAGGTGCCAACAACACTTGCATAATTAGAAAAGCACCTTATTATGCATTTTTTAAATTCGATAGCAACTTTTTTTCTATTTATAACCGAAAATGGACGTTAGTTGAGTGCGAAATACTTTTAAACGTATTTGCCGGGTCAGAACACAATTTAGTAGACGGAAGTAAACCATCAGTAGATTCTTCAACACAATCACCACTTCTACCGGAAGCACTCAACTCCCAAACTGACGAATGTCACTAACAGATTCGCGTCACGTTCACCAGCATTCAACTGCATTGAGTAAAGCATTTAGCCGTGACGTCACACAAGTGCGCTTTTTTTTATTCTTCCCATCATGGTTTTCTCGAGTCGACATTTGTTGTTTTTGGAACTCGGGTGTAATTTGTTGTCCAAATGGCGCCGTGTTACGAGCTTTGCACAAAAGCATAGCAAAAGAAGTGAGACATGTGGAGGAGTAGAAAGAAAGCGCGTTCACGTGGCAACGAATTCGCGTCATTAGTGGTTTGGGGTCGTAATCCAGTGCGCGTTTTAGGAATTGCACGTAGAAAAAATAAATAGGAAAAAATTCGCGTTGATTGGGAAGGCGAATGCAGTGTGAGGGCGTAATGTCAATAAGTAGATTCCTCATTAGACCAATAGTCGTTTTATTTACTCAAGAGTGAATGCTTCTATTTGGCTGATACCGAACTAGTTTTAAGTTTATTTTTATTTTTCGGTAAACAGATTAATTAATTAAGTAATTAATTAAAAGTTAAATTTCAGAATTTATCAAAGAAAAGAAAGCCTGATTTGTTTGTCACACAAATGTGTCATTTGTTGTTCTCGTTTTATATTTGTTATGTTGAGCGCCTTGGGTCGCGTTTTTGGTTTTGGCGTCTCTGCGTGTTTCTCCCCGGGGATGCGTCTGTCTTTTGTAGCGTTCGTAAACCAAGTTATTCCCGCTGAGTTCTCTCATTTGGCGAAAGAAAAAACTTATTACAAACTCGACAGAAAAAAATCGACTTGAGCTTCCTAGTAATTGATATCAAATCAAATTCTCATTTACTTTTTCTAATTTTTTTCTCTCTTTAGAACTGTCGATGTCGAGCACATCATCTCAAGCACCTCCCTTACTTTCATCTCTAACACCATCATCATTTCCAATTGCGTCTTTAAACCAAAGCGAATACATACCGTACCATTTACGACCAGAAACCTACATCGTGCCACTTCTGTTTGCCCTCATATTCATCGTCGGGACATTGGGCAACGGAGTTCTCATTTATATCTTTATACGAAACAAAACTTTACGAAACGTACCAAACATTTATATAATAAGTTTATCCGTGGGCGATTTATTGGTGATTTTAGTATCTTTACCGTTCGTAAGCACCGTTTACACGCTCGAAACGTGGCCTTACGGGCTCGTCATCTGTAAATTCAGCGAATTTGTCAAGGATATTTCCATAGGTGTATCCGTGTTCACACTAACAGCTCTAAGTGCAGACAGATATTTCGCCATCGTAAACCCAATGCGTAAACACATGGGGGGTCGCGAGAGTAGAGTAACGGTACTTGTCGCCGTTGGAATCTGGTTGCTATCTATAATAATTGCACTTCCAGCTGTGATTTTTTCGGTCACCAAACAAGTCCGAGTGCAAGATTCGACCAAAACCATTTGTTATTGTACCCCATATCCGGATAATATGGGAGATTTGTACCCGAAATTAAATGTGCTCTTCAAGTTCCTGGTGTATTATGCAATTCCTTTAATTGTTGTAGCCTCGTTCTATATATTAATGGCTCGCCATTTACTTGTCAGTTCGAAAAATCTACCTGGAGAAACGCAGCAGCAACAACATCGTCAAATTGAAGCGAGAAAGAAAGTTGCTGTAACAGTTTTGGTGTTTGTAACCATGTTCGCTATATGCTTTTTCCCTCATCACGTGTTTGTCTTGTGGTTTTATTTTTATCCCGATTCTCGCGAAAATTACGACGACTTTTGGCACGCTTTGCGAATCGTTGGATTCTGCTTCAGTTTCATCAATTCTTGTATAAACCCGATTGCGTTGTATTGCGTGAGCCGTCTGTTTAGAAAATACTATAATCGTTATTTGTTTTGCTGTTTTGTTCGAACGAGTGGAAGACAACTAAAAAAAAGACGAAAAAAAATGGAAGGTGAGGGAAATTCGAGCATGGTCAACTTCAATTCAACCATTGGACGAGGATCTACTTCCATCTCAACGCTCCACTCGACTGCCCTCTGAAGTTAGGTAAGAAGAAAATTGAAAGCGACGCCCGCATTGCCCTGTTGGAAAGGGGATAATCTACCAATTCCCTTCGAGCTACAAAGTCTGCTGCACTACGTACAACATTCATACGTGCAAATAAAAGGTTAAAACATCGAAGTTAAATGAATTTTTTCAATTTTCCCTTCGCTTTTACTAGTCAGTTGTAATGTCATATATAATTAACTTTACGTTATATTTACGTGTAATTACATGTGTGTAATAAATATAGTAAATGATAAGTGTATTTATTTTTAAAAATTTAATTTACAACTTTAGATTTCTTAATTTTTCATAGGTTTATATTTATATTTATAATTGTTCAACTTTCCGATTGATGCAAGAGGAAGCGACGGGTGTAGTTAATAAATCAAGAAAATGAAAGCCAGATTGAGGTTTAATCTTATTACTGAAGAACTCAAGGCAGCAGAGAATCAAAATTGAAAATGAATAATCAAAGAAAATAAGCATTTGTTTTCATAAATTTCATTTATCTCACATTAGGATGTGAATTATCGTATCATTACTATTTCTAATTAATCGAAATTAAAATTAAAATCGAAATAAAAGAAAAATACCGTTAACTCTGTCTGAAAATGAACTTGTGGCTAATAAATAAAAATTAATATCATCAGAGATAATATTAAATACTTTAAGCTGGGTTCAACCAACGTTTGTTCAATTTAATCTGGTCTCAATAATCTAGTAGTTGTGGTTATGCTGAGCTAAACATATAACTTGCTACTTAGCCGGTTAAAAATAACTCCATTGGCTTAAATATTTAAGTAGAAATATTCTTAAAGACGAAGGACTAAATAATCAAATTTGTCATTTTGTGAGTTGGTTTTATTGAATTATATTGAATATTTATTATTAACCAATATTTAAATACATAACTTTACTTTAACTTTTTGATATTCGTTTATCTCAAGCTCAAATGTTTTTACAATTTTTGCTCGCCAAAGTCAGGTCTAAAGAGAAACATCCAAAAAAACAGACAATTTTCTTTAGTCCCAAGATAGTTAGTCAAGAGTGACTTGATTGTATGATTTCAGGTTTAGCAGAGTCCAATATAGTGTTAATTATTTAAAATTACAGAGTAAAACAACAAAATTAGAAAATAAAATTAAGCAATAAATTGAATAAAAGCAGTTAAAATTAAATATAAAATATCTATGTCTCCTAGGAATTTATTTTCCAGTGTTCAGTGCCTCGCAAAATATTAAAGCTACGTTTGTTTAATTCATTTTTAAGACTAAAAAATGTTCACAACACTTCACCTATTGTGTTGTAGTCAGAAGGTGAAATATCCACTTCCGAGATTCAGAAAAATAAAAGTTTCAAATTTATTACTCTGAGTCAACAAATCGAAACAGCTACCAAAGTTAAAGTAACCACACAGAATACATCAGCTTAAAAAAATGCAACAACATTTTCTTCTTCTTAAAGAAGCAGCATCCTGCAACTTCGGGATGATCTTAAATGGGATAGACAACGTAAAAGTAAGTGCTTAATCTCGGTTCCTAACCACTTTTTGTAGAGTATTCAAGTTAAAATGTGATGTATACAAATTGAGTTAACACATTCTATTTTTCTAGTCATTGGCTATTTTGTTAAATCCGTTACTGAGAAATGTTGTCAGTTCGTAACATGTAATTTAATATAGGACCTCTTTCTCTACCAGTAATATTTCACATGCAACACATTATTTTGCTGCATGAACTTTATTTACTAATTTTTCAGTTTGTATGTAAATTGAGAATTTTAATGCTTACCAAATTAGTAATTAAATATTTTAAATTCCATGCTTGATTTATCACATAAATGGATTAATGAATTTTACCGGAGGGTTATGTTATGTAATCTTCAATTTTTATAAACAAAATAGTGATTTGAATAACTAATAGCTTATTTTTGTTAAAATGATGTTGCATATTTACTCAAACTGTCAGAATTTTCCTGCAATTTCCGAAAAAAGTCATATTCGATTCTTGATTTCTAATCCAATTTTGACTTTACAAAATATTGCTTTTTAAAATATAAAAAGTACTTGGTAGAAATAAAGAACAGGAAATTAAAGCTCAACTTTAAAATAAAATATTTTCTTTTTTGTGAAAATAGTCCCTCTGGCTATTTCCACGAAATGTTGCGTGAAAATAGCCAGACACTAATTCTACGCGATGTTGCGTGAAAATAGCCATGGCCTTTTTGATTTATCTCAAATATAGTTACAATTTTATACTTTTATAAAACATTTTGCAGTATTTTTAATTTTTTTTTTACAAAATTTTTAGACAGCTCTACAGCTGTTTATGGACTAAAAACTACAAAAAAAAGAAAAACTGAAAAATAGCTAATGATCTGAATTAATCTGTTCAAAAAAATAAATAATTTTTGTAATTATAACTTTTTATTGATAGATGGCAGTAACTAAACAAATATACAATGGCATTTACAAACTCGTGTTTTAAATTTTTCTGGTGTTTGTGAATGTTAGATTCAATTTTTTAGGTTTTTAATTAAGTTTATATCACGTTAATTGCGATTTTACTGTTTATAATAAAAATATTTTTATTATTAAATTAGTTCATATAGTTCTGCTTGTTAATGATTCTAAACTAAAATTTTAATTTCATTTTATATTTGTAATATTTAATACATTGCAAATATTAATTTTTGTAATGAATAATAAAGCTTAAAATTAGTTTTAAAGTAGAATGTTTATAGAAATTACAAAACAAGTTAATCTAAAGTAATTTAATCAATAAGTTCACTTCAATTTTAATATTGTAGTAAACCGTATTCCCTCCAGATGGAGCAAACAAAGTTTTCAGTTTTTCTCCAATATTTAGTCCTAATTTTTTTCTTTGTTTGTGTACGTTATCATCATTTAATAATTAATTGTTAATTAGCATAAGACTCATTTCTATGGCATTTATATAACCATATGACAGATTTCATTTCAATTCAGTGCAAAATGCAAATCACAGAACTTCTACATGACAAATAAAATTTTTAAAAATGCATGCAAAATATTCAAAAAACAAAGTAAGAACATGAGTCAAACTTTCACCAGCTTTTTTAGTAATTACATTATAAAATTTTATAATTATTCATTTTTTGAACTTAAAAATTGTATTTTAGTTGAAATTGTATAGCAACAAAATTACTTGTAAACACATTAGTTTTCAATGTAGAAAAAATTGCGTATTTAAATTCAAATAACTTTTTTCTGAGAATTGCAATCAAGCATTTTATTTTATATGTAATTATAGAAAAATTGAGCCAAATAGCAAAATTTCTGTACGTAATAAATCAATCATGTCATTTCCTTGCAGTCAATAAGATTCATGTTCAGCATTTCTATTATTGTAATACGTTTAACTCAAATTTAGCAACCAGTCTTTTCAAAAAACATACACAAATTCATTTTATAAAAATTATTCAAGACTTACAAGTTGCTGATTATCATAATATACCATTACTGCACACAACTGATCGATCTCGTTATGGAACTCAATAAACTGACACAGTCTATTACATCATTTCTAATCAAATTAAATCAAATGAGCATGTTTAAAAATAAAATAAAAACCCAATAATGTTTTACAAACATATATTTTAATCAAAATAATACAAAAAACATTGATACAATTAAATAAAATTAAATAAAAATCTATCTTTGCACCAGAACTTAATTCAAAAGAAAAAAGGTATTTCAGTTTTTACACACACGATGGCGGTAGCATCAAGCAGTCCTCATTTACTTCAATTGCCATCTCGTGCCCTTTGCTCACACTAGATGAATCTTCCAGTAGTCGATGGAAACGATTCCAATTACCGTAAAAAATGAATTTTCAATTCACCAAATCTAATGCCAACGGAAATAAAAGTAGGTTGAGTGATGACCAAATAAAAAACGTCATCTTTTCAGTTCAGATTGAAGAGAAGGATGAGAGGGGTAGTAGAAGAAGGGTAACAGGGAATTGGGAATTGGCCTCTTTGTATGCTCCTTGCTCGTGTCACACACCAATCTCCTTCTTCTTCATTCTCCTCTTCAAGATTGGCCTTATACTCATCGATTTTGCAAAAAAAAAGAAAAAATTGAAGACGCTAAACTTATAGGAAAACGTCAAAATATAAAAAAAATTGTTGAGATGAGAAAAAGAAAAAAAAAGTATGAAACCGAATAAACGTCATTTTCGCACAAAGACGAGCAAAGATATAAAAAAAAATACATAGATAAAAAAACAATTTGCAAGGAAATTTAATTTAATTTAATCGAATGAAATACCAAATTTAAAAATTGGAAAATTAAAAAATAGTGAGCAGGGCAAAAAC
>JAQFZN010000158.1:0-45228 GCA_034687075.1 Geophilus carpophagus
TTTTTTATTTATTATTTTTATCAGGAACAAATACAAGTAAATTTATTAAGGTATTTTTTATTTATTATTTCTTTATACATTTAGGAAATCTAAATTACTTGGGGTAATGTTTTTAAGTTGTTAAAGTGATTCTTTTCAAGATGGCATTTGATGAAAACGTGAGTTGTTTTTCCAAGCGTTTCTTACACACATTTCACGGTGCAATTCACGTCGACCAGATTGGCCAAATATAATTGCAGTTTGTGGCCGTGCAATTGGATTTTTGTTTCTCATAAATGTGTTGTACTGTTGTGATTCCACGTATGTTTTTTTATTTTTATTTATTTTTATTTTCTTTTTATTTCTATATATTTTTTTGCATCCTTTTCTTCTTGCAAGCAGAGTGTCAACGACCTTTGACGCATA
Organism: Geophilus carpophagus; assembly: GCA_034687075.1. NCBI lineage: Eukaryota > Metazoa > Arthropoda > Chilopoda > Geophilomorpha > Geophilidae > Geophilus > Geophilus carpophagus. The sequence continues at coordinate 406 of JAQFZN010000158.1, forward strand.
TACCCGTCACGTCACCTATATACAGACACAATCAAGAGATGCACGTACTCGTAAAACGACCTCACTGAGCTGATGACAAGCAGGATATCAGGTAAACGTCCATTAAAAGTGAAGTTTGCTATTCGAGATGAGGTGTCCACTTTGCACAATCCCATGAGGATTGGTTTTCAACATAAAGGAACCCAATTTTTTTTCTTTTTTATCTTTTTTTCTTATAAGATAAATTTATGTTATAAAATTTAGTGTATTATGATATTTTTATTTCTTTTTAGGTTTTTTTGTTGTCGTTTCAAGATGCGCGAGACGAAATGATGGGAGGAAAATTGCAATTTTCTAAGACGGTAAAAGTTTTAAATTTTATTAGATGGAAATTGAAGGGGAAAAGGGGTGATAAATGAGATTGGTAAAGTGACAGTTCATATTAAACCCTCTCTCTTTGACTAATACATCAATCTGTTGCATCTTAATTGAGATGTTTTCCTTCATTTTGATAAAACGAGTGCAAAATGAAGCCAAATTTTGACATTTTAATATTTTTTTAATTTTAAAATAATTACAATATTTTTTTAAAAAAATTTTATTACAGTATTTTCAGATTTTAAAATAAGCTCTAAGCCCAACATAAAATAATAAGATATTGTGACATTTAAAAAATGAGGTGAAAAGGGAACCCGAGTGGACCAATCAGTCGTGATGAGACCACGAGCTGTGCAGCACGTGCGGGGATTAATCACCGGGAATTAAACGCACTCCAAATCATAATGTCGTCAAAGATCAATAAAATGCCCACCCTATCATTTACCTTTAAAGGTGACTATCATTTTTTTTATTCTTTTAATTTCCTATAGAACATTTTTTTCTAAATGTCATCTCTTAATTGTAACATTTGTCTGCATTTCACAGCCGTGACCAAGTTCAAATATGGGACCTTAAATTGCTTTTCATTAGCATAGTGCAGTTGTGCAATACAAGGATGTCATTTCGAAATTTCCCTTTTCAAACGACTCGCATTTAAAAACAAAAAAAAAGAAAAGAAAGAAAGAAAAGACCTAAAAAGAATTCAAGGTAAGGAAAAAAAATTTAAATTTTATTAAGCAAATAAATTTTAATTACATTTTATAAAGGGAAACAAAAATTTTAAAACCTTTCAAACATCCCCTCACGCATGGAATGGTCCGAAACACCACCCACTCGGGATTCACGGCCCCCCTTTGCTGCATATCGATTGGTGGCTACTGCAATGGACGATGAGGGGGAGGGGCGTTTTTCATCATGGCGTCGACGGCCTGCACGTGATCAATGAATTCAGACTAGATTACCTTTCTCAGCGTTCTTTTACATTTTTTAAAATACAAACTAAGCGTTCTTTATATAGAATAAAAGCAAAAGAAAAAAATAGAAAACGCTGTTCGTTTTTTTTTGCAATGCTTGATTTAAATTTCGAACGGGTTTTCATCAACATTTTCATTCTCTTGATCGATGGGTGCAGACTGGACAGTAGTGGGGAAGTGGAGGGCGTGTTAGTACGATGATGCAGCGTTTTTCCACCTGCCTGGCTCGTTTCCGGTGGTGAGGTGAGGTGTGGGATAATCAGAAACCTATCGGAGACTCGTCTGTGGAGAGGAGATGGGGGAGTTTGGTGCACCCCATCTGTTTCCCTTTTCAAGGGTGGGTCTTTTGTTTCCCTGAGGATCGTTCGGGAGGCTGTGGTCACAGCTGACAGTTGATTTGGCTCCCAGATTAGCCGCAGACTAAGTGCCCACCAAATAGGATTAACGCCGGAAGCTCGAAATCCCGCCGCGAGCAACCACGGGGTGCCGCGAGATTATGCGCACGCGCACACTCATTACCCACACACTCTTTTCCACTTTACGGGTGATGTCATTTCAATCATTTTTCTCTATTTTTTTTTATCTCGTCGAAAGAAAAAAATGGGAGTCATCATTTGCTCTTTCAGACGCTACAGTTTATAGTCAGGTGAAGTGTGGCGTCTCTCGCTCCGTTAATTTCTTATGGGAGTCCCTTGTAAAATGCTATGACATCGACGCGTTCCCCTGTTTCCTTTTCCGGTTTGTGGCTTATCGAGCTGTTATTATTTCGCTATTGTGTATGCCCTCGATATGGCGACGTTTTTGGATGCTTTAGTCTTTGAATGGGTTGAGGGTGTGGTTGTGGCCCTGTGAGGTTAAAGAAGTGGGAGGAGAATAAATACAAAAAATAAAATAAAAATCGATTTTGATAGAATTGAGTGTGACACAAAACACGTGTGTGAGTGGGCAGTTGGAAGGAATTATTTTGTTGAGAGAATATAAAAAAATAACCCTAAAAAGTTTATAGATATACGTGTGTGTGTGTGTCTATATCTTCAAAGTTGAAGCTTTTTAGGATTATTCGAGAGGTGTAAATCAACAAACGGGGGAACGTCATAGACGATGGTGGCAAAGTGGTGGTGATGTTTAAAGTACATAAAAAAGATGTTGTTATAAAGAGGTAGAGTGGTTTGCCGCTACAAGTTGATGGATATATTGACTGTTGGGCTGCAGTGGCATTCGATTTTTGGACTTTCTTTTCCAACGTAAAATTGGAAACACACACTATATTGGATGGTTTTTATGTCAAAATCTATTGCTTGACCTCAATTTTAAAGTAAAGTCGCTGCGTCGTGCTCTGCTGCTACCAAATAATTGAAGGGGAAATATATAAAATATAAAAATGGATGTCAGCTCAGTACTTGTATCGACTTTTAGTTTTATTTTTCTATTTTTTATTTTTTTTATCTCAGTAATTAACTGATAAGTTTTCGTTTCCGTTAATAAAAAATTTTAAAAGGAAAAATTTGTTTACATGTGAAAAGATTTTGAATAACAATTTAATCAAATTATAATTTTTTTACATTGATACAAGTTTTAAAAATTAGCTTAAAAATCTAATTTTTCATTTAATCAAATATTTCAATTATTTAATTAAATAAATTTATAAAAAATAAAATTTAAAGATTGGATAGTGCAATTCCATAAACAAATTAAGTGATTAAATTTAGTGATTTTATTTAGTCGATATTAAGATGCTATTTATGTCAAAACATTTTAAAATTATTTATTTAGCCATTTTAAAAACGACTGCTGACAAGCATCACAAATATGTGTTTATAATATTATTAGATAAGTATCGAAAGTGCCAATTTCTCAATTGATAACTACGACGTTTAATCATGCAAGGAAAATTCGTTGGACTTGAATTTTTATCTCCATTCTTTATCACCCCTTGAGCATCTCCTTGCAAAAGTTTTACTAGATGTATATGAAACCACAAACTTTTAATGACCACTATCAAACAATCCCCGGGGTGTGCAAGTCAAAAGCCTTGTGACCACCATCCAGTGTCTTTTGTTCTATTGTGAGACACTCCTCCCTGGTGGACCCCTTTTGTCTTGTCCGCCATATTTTGTCTACTCGCCCGCTCTTTAATATCTTCCTTATGTCCAGTCAAAATGGGGACCTCGAGATAGGCGTAATCTGACGCGTCCAGGTGACCGTTCACCTTAAGACAAAAGAAGAAAACTGGCCAGAATATTACACGACAAAATATCATCATTAATCCACCACTTTAATCCTCTAGGGATGAATATCCAAGGTGGGCAGATTGCAATTTGATCCCTTCTGAAGAAGCCGCTTCGGTCGTAAATAGTGAGGGAGTTAAGGTGCAATTCCCAGCAACAAGCACATTTTTCTCCTAGGAGTAACGGAGTGGGGAGCGCGAGATAAAATGAGCATAAAATAGCGACTTATTCCAATTACTCATCTGTGAAAAAGCAAATTAATAAAAATATAAAATATTTTTTTTTTTTAAAAATGGTTGAAATGTCAGGTATTAATGGAAGCGAGTTGATAGATGGGTAATTTGGCCTTTGATGTTTCATTTTTTTTTCTACTACTTGCCAAATGTCAATGAGGCAGCTGGGGATTAAAATGTCGAGCGAAGGATTATTTGCGGCCTCCAACCAATTGCACGACTTCGACATTTGATTGGAAGAAGGAAAAGTCAGTGTTGGTTGGAAAAGCTGCTTGCAACTCACTCACCCCCTCTCTCAAAACTCATCCTCTTGTTGTCAAGCTGTTGCTGCAACATTTCGAGTGGTAGCAATACAAGAGGATTTTCAACACCCAGATTCATTTTGCACCAACATCATAAAAGAGAGGATTTTTTCTCCCTTTTTCATCTTACTCACCCATCTTTTTAAGGGCCCATTTTTTTAACCTCTAAAAAAATTACAGGGTTGTGTCTTTGATGAAAATTCATTAAACTGGGCGTCAAAGGGCTGAGTGGTTGATGGAGTGTGCTGATGACTGTGTTGTCGTTGGTGTTGGCGGGTACACGTGGCCATTTCACGCCCTCTTCCTGCATACAATGGTGTGCAGTTTACCGCCTGGTGCATTCCTTTAATTCATCTCATCAATCCGACCGGGTGTGACCAGCCGTCTCTTCTCTTCTCCCTGCACTTTTCCCAACCCGCGATTCGTTGCCACGGCTTCCGCTGATGTCATCGATGATGAAGTTGTGCGGGAGTTGACTTCCGTGGGGATTTTTCTCTCCCTTTTAGTGGCTGACTGAAAAATGTGAGTCATTGATTAGACCACAACATGACCACGAAGAGGGATGGCAAAGTTGAAAGTGTGGGGAGAAACAGAGAGATTTCAACTCACCCTCTAATGTAAATTTTAATGCGTGTTGTCAGCTGATCGAATAGTGACGTCACTTCAGGTGTCCTCGGGTGTGTCGCTCTTGATGTATTTATGTAATGAATATTTTAAGTAGTCGCTTGAATAAAACGTCACGCTACGCTAACCGTTAGCTTGCCCTCTATTCCCTTTTCACGAATTGGTTGACCCCACCCGTAAACCCAATCATATAAACCATCGTGTGACTTCTTTTTTTTATTCTTTCAAGGGTTCTTTGGTCGGGGTTTTGCCGCCAATAATTCGCGCGATCAAGTCGTAATCACGAGCGGTTGAGGAGGGGAAAGGAGAAAGACGGCTGAAGGCAATCGGCGGAATTGATCGTTGGGTTCCTCCTCCCCCATACTCGATGCCCCCTCGTGCGAGGATACACTCAGGTGGAATTTATTTGCCTGCTTGGGCGGAGATGCACTCACACATTGGCTTTTCCATCAACCTCCACGAACCTGTAGGTTTTTTTTTTTTATTTTTTCCGTCTCATCTTTTGTTGTTTGCAAAGATTTTTTTATTTTCTTCTTTGGTTTTACCAGGAGATTATATTTCTATTGAAAATAGTAAATTTGGCATTGTTTTTATTTAGAAATGTTGTAAAGTTGTAAAGAAATCAAGGTTTGAACATTCCTTACGTGCGATGATCATTTGTTGATTTGTTTACATTTAATGCATTATGGGTATTTCGTTAATGAGCAAAGAATTGTGGGTGAGATCATTTTAGTTGCAAATGGCGGGAAATACACAATTTAATTCCGATGTTTTGCTAGTAATTTTGTGGTTTTATGAAATTATCTGAAATAAGTTTGGTTATTAAATTATCAAATTTATATCATAAGGATACGGAGGTAAGGAATGAAATAGTTTTATAATAAAAATTTAAAAATATAAAATTGCAATTTCCTTCTTGATAGTTTAAAACAAAGATGACGGAAGTGCTCGCCGTGTTTTTATTTGATCATAGATTTGATTTCATGACGATTTGGTGATAAAGAAGTTCTCAGTTTGAAGAAAGGATTTGGATTTGTAAGTATAATAACAATAAAAAAATCGCTAGTGTGAATTGTCAATCTTCGTTTATTTAAATGTATTTATTTTAATTTTAAACCGAAAGTGTAAGTAATGTATAAAGATTTGATTCAAATCGGGATTTTCTTAGCGATTGAAGAGTTAATTTTTTATGGTTGGGTGAAAGGAGGTCATAAAATGGCGGCGTGTCTCGTGATCCTCCCTCAGGCCGCGGGGCTCTCATTATGCAAAACGATCGAAGGAAGCAGCAGGGGTGATAATAGGGGCTCAAAAAAAACCCTCCTAAAAACCACATTTCGAATTTCTCTCTTTACCCGATGACAATTTCTTATCGGGGTAGAAAAAGAACGAGAAATCACATTTACATCGGAAATGACAACGCATCAATTTTTTTAAAGGGTTTATAAAACGTTTGTAGTATTAAATATAATTTTTATTTATTTTTTCATTTAGAAAAAAATATAAAGAAAAAAGCGATTGTTATTGTTGTGACTGGAATGACATTGGAAGAAAATAATAGGCGAGAAAAAATTCCGAATAAGGAATGATGACGTGATGTTTCGACCCCCAGCTGGGTTTGGCTGAGGTCACAGTTGAATCTTCGCTTCGTCTTATTCTTTCCCAGATAAATGGCTTGTATGAAACGAGCGAAGAAAATATTTTCGGTAACACACTGACATGTTTTTGTTTTGTCGAAAAATAATCATTTGAAAGTGGCTTTTTTAATTATTTTAAATGGTTTTATTTTATATTTTTTATTAGTGTAGGAGTATGAGTTATGGTATGCAAAGTAGTGTAGTATAATTAGTCAATTTATTATTGCATATGAAGTACACTTCCGGTGTTGGTTTATCTTATAATTAGCAAAGTATGAATTGAGGGGGTTTTATATTGCACAAAGGGGTTTTTATGTGAAGTATTATTTTGTTTTATTATATACAGTAGTTTGTTTAATTTAATATATTGTATATAAAATTGTGCAATTTTTAAATGAGGACAGTTTAAATTGAGATTAAAATCTAGTGAAAAGATCTTTAATTGAACTCTTCAGATCACATTATAAAATCTGCACACGATGAACTAGAAAGAATGGAAATAGGAAAGTGTTTGGAAATCAATCAGACATTTATAAGGAAGCTTTAAATTTTTCCAATTAATTAATTAATTAATCAATTAATTAATTAAAAGATTTTTATTCATTCGTTTTTGGGTTGTTTTTAAATTTTATTTAAAATGAATAAAATTAAAAATATTAACAAATTAAATAAACACTAAAAAAATATTTATCTTGTTAATTACAAAGTCTAAACAAATTGAGCAACTTTTTTTTAATGAATATACTGGTATAATGATGGTTTTTCTAGTTTTTAAAAACTAATTTTTATTTTAACAAGTGTATATAATTTGAATTTTAAAACATTTTTTTTTTTCAGATTTAACCGTGAAAAGACATTGCAAAATTACATTTTAAATCAAATTTCACATTGGGAATGCGTTACCCCTTTAATTTTTTTTCTAGTTTATTCAGGTCAGAAGACTTCCATGAAATCTAATAGGACATCTTGATAATAAATTAAAGACAAGTATGTAAATATTTTCTAACTTAACTACGATCATCTTTAAATTTTCAGACATTTGTTCAGGTGCAGAGTAGAATAAGCCACGTCAAACATTTTTTTTAATTTTTTAATTTTCTTTTAAGATGGCGGTTAGCAATTTCTCTTGTTAGTAATTATTACATTGTAGGATGAGATTTAATTATGCAGATTTATGGAAGTGTCATCAACTCGTGGTTGAGATGAGTTGTTTTTCTTTTCTCTTTTAAAGACGTGAGGGCAAAATAATTGATTAGAATAAAAACCCATCAAAAATATAAAAGTGTACTACTAGTCTAAGGAAAGTAAAAATAAAAAAAAATCCATTTACCAACCTCGTTTTCACTAATATGCATCAGACTTAAGGTGCAAAGAAACCTCTTTCTCTCGTCTCTCTCTTTTATTCCTTTCTCATCATCATTGCCAAGAAGAATTAATGCTTAAGATAAAAGGGAAAAGAAATGTGATCTGGACGAATTAGAAAGAGGGAATATTTTGCTAAGGATTAAGAAAACGAGGCATAACTAATGATACTTTGAATTAAACTTGGGGCCAAAAGAGTTTTAATAATAAAAAATTGTTTGTAATTTTGTTGTTTAGAGATTTATTTATTTATTTTTCTTTTTTTTTCTTTTTTAGGATTAAAATAGAGAAGTAAAATAAGGAAATATTTGAAAATAGCACTTTTATATCTGCACTGAACTTTGATATCATTTCATCACGTTATGCAGTTATGATAAGATTGGTGTACAAACAATTTTAACTGTTCATCCGGGACTTGTATTGCAATTACAACGCCCCTGTTGGCAATTAGAAAAGTTAAAAGCGCCCTTTGCTTATTGACATTCATCCTAGTTTTATTGGATTTCATCTAGAACATTATTTTGACAATGTATAAATTTATAAACAGAAAAAAGTAACTAAAATTTATCATAAACCTCACTTTTCTTTTCTTTATTTACATTTTAGATTTACCACCATAAAAAAAAATGAAAATAAAATTTGATGGGCTAGTGATGGACCTTCATTCATATTTATCATTACAGTAAGACCCAGAATTATTTATATTTTAATCTTCTCTTTTGTTTTAGAAAAGTCAGTAATAACAGACCACAACATTAAATGCTTGAAAGAGATTTTTTTCTCTTTAAATTTATTTTTTAACGAGTGAAATTGAGTGACATCTCCTAATTTTTATCCAGTATTTTTTAGCGCACCACAACGACCCTAGAAATTAACTCTCATACGAGGACCCTCTCGTGATAGATGAACGCGCTGTCGTGAGCGAGGATGGTAGTAGTAGGTCGGAGGTGGGGGAGGAGGGGTAGGATACCCAACCTTTTAATCTGGAAACGAATTAATTTTTTTTTTCATTCACATCCCTTTACTGCCCTCCACCCTCTTCTCTTCTCTTCTCTTCTTTTCCTCGTGCGAGCGTCTCCGAGTGTCGTCTGTCAAACGGGGGAAGACATAGTGCAACAGCGCCTCACTCGGCTGACTCTGAATTCGTGTTTGGTGTGTCCTCTAAGCGGCGAACGTGAGTTGCATAATAAAGGCAGGAAATGGCGCTCTAGGAAGCGGGTGCCACCAAGTTCCTTTTCATCCGAAAGCAAGATGTAGGGGAGAGTGTGAGCTGCGAGTGCGCGTGCGTAGTGCCATCGAGGCAAATTTGCGCCCTGACATTTGTGTCGGTCGTTGATGGCGCTCAGTAAAGAAGAAGCCATTGTCATTTTTATTTCATAAGAGGAGATTTTTTTCCCAAGGGTTGGGGTTAATTATACGAAGAAAAGATGGGTGCATTATTTTTTATTTTTATCACAGAAATAAAAAATGGTTCAAATATTTGGATGAAAATGTAAGAAATTTAAGGGGATTATATACGATTTTGGAGTAGGGGGTGGGTGTTTAAGGACAGACGCGTGGGCGTACGCCGCAGGTGTGAAACATTAATGGGGGAAGTGCAATCAGGCCAGAGGCGAGGGCAATCTTCGATTCCGGCAGACACCGTAATTGGTGGAGGAGAGAGAAGGCGCGCGTTGGTTGAGCGTTTCGCTCGCTCGCCCAGCTGCATGCGCCTTTGTGTTGATTGGGGCGACGCCCTTCCCCCAGGGTCACTGGATGAACTCATCACGAGTAGCCATGGGGAGAAGGAAGTTGTGATTTTTTTAATTTTAAACTTTTTTTCTTTAATTCGAGGCTATAATTCATTCTTATAATTTATTATTCACGGGAGGAATGAAATTGAGGTTTTGTGGTTTTGTTGCGAATTTGGTGAGCACTTTTTTGATATCTTTTTATTTAAATTTATTTTATTACTTTTTATTTTCTAGTCTTTGCTGAGACGCATTAACACGAATGTGCTTCTCTTCAATTTACAAAAATAAAAAAAAAATAAAAAAAATCCTTAATGGACTTGTCCTACCGATAGACTGAGACGTTTTTCCACTGCCCTATCCCTTGCCAAGCGTGGCTCTGTCTGATTCGGGGGACCTCACAGGGAGCGAGGGGCCAAAAGCCAGTTCTCGGGGTCTGATCACCCCCAATAAGTCACGGCGACGGAGATGGAAGGGAGCAAGGCAACCGGACGTGACTGTAATGCTAAAACCCACCACTTCACGGAACTGATGCTTAAGACATGGGGGCCCTGGACCCTGTTTAATTTATCAAGAAGCTTAGAAATGCAAAAGACATAGACAGAAAACTGGTTTCCTGGTTAAGGTGAAGACGCAATGAAATACAATTGGAAATGCATTTTGTTTTACACTTTTGATAAATTTGTTTGCAGAGATGAAAAATTCTTTTATTTTTTTTTATTTTTATTTTTTATATTGTCAGTGGGACTCGGTAGGACATAAAGTAGTTGTTAATTTAAAGAGATACACGAAAGGGAGCGGCAGGAAGGAGGAGACGCGTGCCAGGGAGGGAGGCAGACGGAATGGAAAAGAGCCCATTGACCTCTTCCTGGCTTTTGTTCAGCAGGTAAATAAGGGGAAAGCAAAGTCGTGGATAGGTATAAAAAAATTGTTGGACAATGCTTTAAACAGGAAAGTAAATAAAGGTGTCGCCTGTATGCACCTGAACCGACATTAGTTGGAATGCGATGCACAAAGGTGGGAGGAAATTTTTTTAACGCAACGGACTGGGGGTGGTGAGGAATAGGGTAGGGCTCAAGATAATTTTTTTTCAATAAAAAAAAAGATGAGGGGATAGAAAATTGGAGCTAATTTTGAGGTTTTGTAAGACACGTGTTGAGGGTGACACCTGGTGAGGGAAAGATGCAACAGTTTCAGGTTGAGGGTTAATGCGAAGCGAGTGGTGTTGCTTTCTCAGATATCTGGCGTCTTCCTCGTTATTCGACTCTTCAACTTCACCAGCCCATATCCCATTGTATGCGGTTTCCTGTGCCCGTTGCCCGGATGTTAGTGTCCGAAATCTGACACTTTCTTATTTTCTCTTCACTTCTCCCACTGCGCTCCACGAATCTGTTGCCATATCAATAATATAAGGTGATAAAAAATTAGAAATATGGAAGACAATTTAGAAATATACCGTATTTTTTAATAAAACTTATTTTTAAAAAATTATTTCAATTATTTATTGAATTAAATAATTGTTATGTTCTGATTTGTAATTAAAAACATTTTTTGGAGTTTATGAATGAAAAAGTGTCCATTGGTGGATTAGTGTTGTTGCATTTATTTGTTGGTTGGGGTTAGCGGTTTTTTATTTTTTATTTTATTTGTGTCTGCCTCCTGCTGTGCCTCTTGCCATGTGCCCTCTATAAAGTTGTCATTTTTGTCTCTTGATGTTTATATTCTGTTAAAGGGATAAAGTAAGAGCGTTGTTGTGAATTAATCATGTGGGAGTGGGTTGAGGTTTTATTTAATGATTTTTAAGGAGACTCGAGTTTATGGTTACGTTAAACGAAAACACCTGTGGTGTTTTTAATTTCAACTTTGAATTTTTTAAGCTTCAACTTTATCTTTGTTTATGCTGTATTGCATTACATAAATTATTTTTAATTTTTACCACTTTGGATTTTGGATTTATTTATTTATTTTAAATTTTTTAATGGTTTGTTATTGCTGACTGTGTTTGTTATGACTGTATTTTAAAGCTTCGAAAATATATTTCTTCTTAATAGTAAGTGTTGAATTTCAACATCTCATTAGCTATTCAGAAAACAGCGGCCTCTAGAGAGAAAATCTAGAAGTAACGATATAATAAATTTTCATAAAATGCAAGTAAACATGTCAAAATGAAGGAGAAAAAAATTATTAAAACATCTCGAGTGTTTTGGTTTTGATTTTAGTTAAATTATATAAGTTAAAAATAAATTTAATTAATTGAAACGAAAATTAATTAAAATGTTTCGACCTTGGGTCAAGTTTGAAATTTGATACGTGGAATAGTTGCAACAACTTGTTTTGCAAATACTCGAGCGAAAGCATTTTCGAAAAAAAGAATAAAAACATTATTCTTAAATGACATAATTATAAAGTGTAAGAAAGTCGACGGATTATTTACATTACGTAATATTTTATCGATTTTTTTCTACATAAATCTTGTCTTGTAGACTATTAATTATTAAAGTGATTTCGAAATGACTTGCAAATCAAAAGATGAGTTTCTCAGCAGGTAATAAATATTTAACAAGTTGATGTGTTCATTTTGCAACGAATGAAAAAAGGAAAGGTTAAAAATTTTTAAATAAAAATACATTACGATTATAATAATACAAACGAGAATTTTATTCATGGCTCAGGGTAAAATAACACAAGTCATTTTGTTGAAAGAAAAGAGCATTTGAAAAGTGAATTTATTCTCATGTGTTTACTACTCTCTTTTATTAGGTGATGGCCTAAAAATGAGCCAAACTTGTCACGCAACTGAAATACAATTAGATAAGACATATGTGAGCAATATAACATGGACAGAAACGAAAATGAAGGCAAATTAAAGGTAAGAATAAATTAATATTGCAGTACTTTATAACAATAATGAGTGAATTGTTTATTTTTAACTTTATTCCATTTGCAGAAGCGTCATTGCACAATGGGGAATTAAGACTAAACAATATATTCATTTATATAATGTAAAATATAGAATTTTTTATAATTTCTATTTTATTTGGAAAAATGTTCAAATTTCATGATATTGTGCAACAATGTTATTTTTGCAATAGGAATACAAGTGGATACAATTACTGAATTAGCAATTACATTTTGTGGGTGAATACTGATACATAAAAGTGATATTTTTGGGGGAAGTTTTATTTGAAATTCAATAATAACGACCGCTATTATTGATGAGTGCCTCAAGATTTTGAAACACTGGATGCAGCGTTTAATCAATAATGCTGATCACTCTAAAGTGAATGATGAGTCACCTTTTTCTTCTTTTTTTTTAAATTTATGAACCAATTTGCACTATTAAGCTATGCAATGAACAAATCCATAAAATAAATAACTTAATATATTTTGACTTTACAAAATAAAAGTAAAAATATTAAATAATATAAAGAAAAGTAACTGACAATACCGAAACAATAGTATAGGGTATTAGTTTAAAAATAAATGTTGTATTTGAGGGCGTTTTAAAGCCGGGTTTCATTTTGTTCAGGGCTCTGAGAAAATGCCAAACGGTAATTTTTCATTATTTACGGTCCAAACTATAGCGGTGGTCAATCTCTTGAAATCTGGTGGACATTAAACCGAAAATTGCACTCGTATCTAGCGAGGGGTCATAGCAGACCCTTGTTGTTGGAGCTTAGTTTGGTCTCTAGTGGTTAGTTGGGGGGAGGCAAGTCCAAAAGAATTTGAAGTCGTTTCAGTTCAATCATGGGCGAAAAAGAATATGGGACAAGGCTCGATCCCACTTGATGTATGGAGAATTTCATAAAAAGACCCCAACGCGCGTTTTCGGGCTCTGGCCTTCGCTGACCCATCTCGTGAGAGGAGAGAGGGATCAATCTCCGTGAAGGCTGGAAATTTTCAAACTCTAATTGCATCGGGCAGGACTTTTCTTTCTAGCGGGGAAAATATTTATAGAGTTAATGGTCCTAAAAGAGAAAAAAATGAAATAGAAATAAAAATTGTGGGAACAAAGAATAAATAAAAGTATTTGTATTTGTTTGTGTTTTGTTGACATAAAAATAATTTAAATTGATGTTTTTGTATTTGTTTTTTATGTTGACCATCAATTACCACACATTGGACAGCTCTATTAAAAGACACACATGCAGCAAAATGATTTTTCTCTTAATGAATTGCAATTAGAGTTATTACAGAAATCATACTTGTTGTTGCCATAAACGATTACAAATTTGTGTGGTCAGCGAAATAATAAATAATAAAGAAAAAAAATAAAAAATGAAAAATGAAAATAAAAACAGCGGTTTGTCAAAAGATTGTCTGTCATTAGAAAGTAGTTGTGAGCACGGGAGGCAAAGCAAGTTAATTACTTCACAAACGACAACTGGTACAAGTGCATAGAAAACTCATGAAATATTCATGGCACGATGAAGAACGAATCAATTTTTCAGTGTCAAAAAAAACGCGCAACCAAGAAGTTGACGTGCTTGCTGGGGTGAAAGGTTTTGCCTTTCCCTGCTCTTAGATGAAGACGAATGAGTTCTAAGTCAACCTTTATATTTTTTATTTTTTATTTTTTTTTTTTTATAAAATAAAAAAATTAAAAAAAAATTGAATTTTAAGAAAAATTTTCAATATTAAAAACAAATATCAGACGACACATATTTGAAAAAAATAAATTATTTGTTTATTAATTTTTCCGAGGAAATGATGGGTGTTAGAAATTAAATTAAAATTAAAATTTGACTTTTAAATTGTATAGGGGGAGTCGGCCATACAGCATTTATGCGCACAACGCGTTCACCGAGTGGACGTTGCCGACCAAATATTAAATTCCGCGCTCCGCCTTTGGGCTATGAATAGGGAAAATTCAGAGAGAGAGAGAGAAGGGGGATAAGAATTATGGTAGGGGGAGGCTTGGGGCAATGGTAGGCATAACGGCCAAGGCTGAATGTTATTTGCTTAATGGCATGTGGTGGACCAGCGGCTTTGCAGCGAAGGGGATGAAAGCCCCACTGATGCTCAGTGCCACCCTCCACCACGTTCCTAAATGCGCGCACAAACGCCAAACTCGATGCATGGTCAGAACGCAGCACACAAACGCCTCGATAACCCCACAACTAAGCCGTCAAGGGACTTAAATTGCTCGAAATTACCGGTTGGAATTTTTATTTTTATTTTGCCTTCTCAACCGATCGAGGCCATGTCATTGGCAGACCAGCACGTGGCAAAATGTAAAAAGTATGGCCTCTGTCATGTGCTTTTATTTTGCATAAGTCAGACGCGTCCAACAAGAAGAAAATGAGCATGTTGCATGCAAATGGTGGCTATATGAGACTATGCGCTCGGTTTGCATGGGCAAACTGATGCCATTTCTTTATCGGTTTCGACTGACCGAGTCGAGCCACTGGTGGCATTTGCTAGTGTAAACAAACAGAGATTTGACTTTGTCTCACTCACCACACAACACCCCCTCGTTTAACTTTTAAAACGGGCCATACAAGAGGTGTCGTAAAACGGTTAATGAACTCATTAGCCCTGCTTTTGATAATGAAGTGTGAGCAGTTTATTCTTCGCTTATATCCACAACAGATGCAAACACCCATGCAACACTAAACGGGCCCATAATTTGAGCAGAGCCCAAAACGAAGCGTGTCCACCTAACGACAGTGCCCCTTTTCTTCCTTGGCTATCAAGTGAGGCGAACGAGACGCATCACGCCTCACTGATTTTCTCCTTCTTCGCTTTTGTCTGTGCTCAGTAAAAGGTCGCCATTTTTGTCCGTGTTCACTTTTGTCCTCGCCTCGTGTTTGTTTATTTTGTCGGCTCGCTAGATATTGGAAAAGTTTAAAGTCTCGTCTGACTCCCTCTCTCTCTCTCACTGGCTTTTGTATAAAAGAAGCTTTTCCTGCTGGTTCCCCGAATGCAACGCTTTGGAAATGGTTTTGGATGATAACTTTTGGCTTACATTTAGACATATTGTTTGTGTAAATCTACTTACAGATAAATTATTATACTATTTTTTTACTTTTTAATTAAATATATTGCTTTGATTTGCTTTATGTTGGAAAATAATTGAGTATAAAGGATTTTAATTAAATTAGGTAACTCGTTGGATTATTTGTTTATTTCAACAAATTTAATTTTCAAATCAAATTTGGTATTGAATTTTTGACATCGAAGTTGAAATGTGATTGAAAATTGAAAATATGTAAATAAAAATTGAAAAAATATAATAATAATAATAGTATTTTTAATAAATTATTTTTCACATATTCATAATCATATTTTCAAATCATTTTTCCTCATTTTTACATAGTTATAAAAAAAGAAAGAAAGAGAAATGCTACCACTTGAAAAGAAGCATTTTACACGATTCGAGGTCGCTCGATGCGAGCCCCGAAATTGATATCTCGATATCTGGACCTAATAAGGGTAGTTAGGAGGAGGAAAAGTGATCAGGTGGACGAGTTAACGAGTGACATCATTCAACGTCATAAAGAGAAGTGGGTGTATAGAGAGAAAGAAGAGAAGGAGAGGAGGGAGAAGTAAAACCTAAATGCATTGGCAAAAGATTGATTGAAGAGCCGGTGAGAGAGAGGGGAGAGGAAAAGAGAAAGGCATGGATTTATTTACCAACCAACTTTAGAGTGTGTTTAGATTCGAGTTGGATGGGAAAAAAGAAGAAAATAGAAAAAAAAAGTTTAATCTCAAGAGCACCAACTCGAAACTCGCATTTACTTTGAGAGAAAAGAAAATTCTCTTTGTGACAATTCCTCTTTGAATCTATCAGCAAAAGACAAAACAGATGCAATTAAGGTAATGCAACATTGAATGAGCAACAAATTCCCAAGACAACCTAAAAGGAAACGAGATTATTCCAAACTGAAATTAAATGGAGGCGAGATAAGAATTGCTTGCCATCATCCATCGGTCATCTTGGGCCCCGTGAACAAGAGAGAGAGAGAGAGAGCGAGGGGCAAAATCCTCTTCCTCCTCCACCTAGTCCTGGGATAATTTAATGCCATTCGCTTATTATGTTTACCTTAGGTTTTCTCAGCGAAAGTGGAGGGGGTTTTGGATCGATAATCTGCCGCCTGCCCCGCAGCAGCGTCGCCACACGCCGCTTGTTTGCTCGTTGCTCTTCACTTCTCTCCCCTACCTCTCTAGAGGAGAAGTTGAAATGAAAACTTTGGACAAAACTCACACGCTGGAAAATTAAAAACCTGGAAAATGTTTTACTGACCAATATAAAAAGGTTATTCAAATTCTTAGATGGCGTTGTGGATTTTATTACAGCGCTTTAGTTTAAGCTCTTTTTTGTTCTTTGTTAGAAATGTAAAAAAATATCGTTACTGGTTTCTATCACTATTTCAACATTTATCGACAGTTTTTACTTCGAAAATTTTGGAAAGTACATTGGAATTTTGGTTTAAAGAAAAAAAAAGGTGAAAACTGTTTCTTATCAGAGTCGTTAAGAAGACGACGCGGCACCGTTTTATCGAATACAGTTAATTGGCGCAAAATCCTGCAACTAATTTGCATTAGTCCCTTGTTCCGAATGCTATCGTGGATTAATTGAATCGAAAACTATTCGCTTCCGATAAAAATCTCGCACACAACACATTTTCCAAAAACCATCTACTTAACATTTTTTTCCTTCTCTTCCCCTTCTTCCAAAACTAGAACAAGGGATTTAAACGAGGCAAACTCTCATTACAACGAACCGGAAAACACACAGTTTCCAATTTGAGTCGAATGTTTTCTTTTGCGATTACAATCTCACACAACCAACCTTCTTCATTTACTCTTAATTAAACAAAATCTTTGCAAATTTCCCATTTTTCTAAACCAAAAATTTCCTCATTTTCTCTCTTTAAAAAAAATATGAATAAAATTTAATTTTTACTTGATTGCACCTTAAATAAAACACTTTCCCCTTCGTGGAACCTTCTCTTGTGAGGAAATATTTACGCTGGGTAAATTTACAAACCTAATCCAATCAATTCGCTTGATTCACTTTGAACTGTAACCCTTACTTCCCTTCATCCAAACCCCAAATTCGAAAAAGAAAAATAAAAAAATGGGTTACATAGTCTCCCATCTTTACACAATTTTACTCCAAACCTAATACAATTACATAGGTCAAATCCCATCTGCTAATTCCCCACCCCATCACCCCCATCTCTTTTCACCCAAATTTACCTCATCCACTCCCCTGATATTCTTTAGCTTTGGGCTTTACAAGCAGAAACTCGCTGAAAAGAGGATGGGGTGCTCATCAAGGGGTCATCACCAACCCCCTTGAACCTTTCTATATCTCTGACCAAAACACCCTACAGACAAAACATCTGCGCACGCGTGTGGAGACGCAGTGTTTTACAACATCAAAGAGGGGTTGAAAATCTTTTCTGCCGTACACGTGTCATGGCCACGAGCGGTCTGGCGATGCACATAGTGGACCTTATAGGTCAGGTTGCATCTGTTACCCCTTTGAGGGGTGTTCAATAAAATCAAGGTGTGGATTGATGATGATGAGGTTCGGGAAAGGGGTGGTTATTGACAATGATAAAAGCACCCGTGTGTGTATCGAATTGATTTGATTGGTGCTTATTTTAATGGAGGGGTTTGAATCAAAGGGGTTGCAATGTCTCCTCTTCTTCTAAACTTTTCTATTTTACCCATGATCCTCTTTTGAAAATACTCAGTCAAAATAAACATCATCTGCTGGGTTTTCAATAGCCCTTAGGATAGGGACATGATCCTTGAATGGATCAAAAGAAAATTCAAGAGAGTGCACAAGATTGGGATTTATATTTTAGATAATAATAAAAAAAGATGGTGGAGGGGTTAGAAGCACACAATAAATTCACCTCATCTTATATCAATATCTCTTGCTTGTAGGGATATAAATTAAGAGGGGTTAAAATGGTTTTGTTTGGGCCTAAGTATATGACAAACACAATGAGGATTACACACTGGACTTTTCCAACACACTCAACCTAATTAAAACGATAATTAATAAAGTGTAGGCGTTAATTAAGAGTCTCTTCAAAGCTCCTCTCCCTAGATCGTTAAGAGCGGCCACTGTACCGTCCACCACAGGAGGTCCTTCAACAACAAAATCTCACCACCCTTTCTCGCCTTCATTTTAAAATTAAAATTAATAACTAGGTGCAAGAAAAAATTTAATTTAGAGATAAATAAAAATAGAAAAAGATGAAAAGTTTTTCTTGTTGTTGTTTACTGGATTATAAATTGAAGCGGAAAATGATAATAAAAAGAAGAAAAAGTTAGTGATGATGATTTTAAAGAAACTGAATACTCGGTTGCATCTCGATGAAACTAGAGTCGTATTTAAATTTGCTAGGAACGGTCGCCAGGGGACACGCGCGTGCACACAGGTATGCTCAGCCTATTAGCATACGTTTCTCCTCCCTTGCGGCTCAACCCGCCCCAATTAAACCCGACCACGAGATTACCTCGACTGAGACCGACAAACAACTCACCTGTATGGGTGGAGTCCAATTGCACAGCGTTCGATGTAAATATTTTTCCCCTTTTATATTACTAAAAATAGATGCCAAAGTTTCGTAGTGAAGCTCACCATCCGTGCGGAGCTTTTGAATTTTTCTTTATTTTTTTTTATACTTTTTTTTTTATTTAATGGGAGAAGATGGGGATTTATGAGGGGTGGTACGGGAGAAAAAAATGAGGGTGATGGGAGAATTTCTCTGGATTCAAATTGCTCATTTCCTTCGATTATAGGTGCTGATGGGGTTATGTGAGGGGTTAGGGTGGGAGTTAGAGGGGAAGGGAAAACGAGCAAGGAGCTAGGCATTTGGCTCCGTGCACAGATGGAAAATCAAACCAATTTAAATTGGAAATCTTGCTCTCTCGCTCTCTCTTTCGGTTTCTCTTCCTTCGCCGCCCCTTTCCCGCTTCTTTCTCACACCCACGAGGCGATAAGAGGAGAATAAGGAGCAGAAGGAGGGTGAGTGCAAGTCAAAAGAGGGACGCCAAACACATACAATTCTGTCAATATTTTTCACCAATTTAACGTCATCTATTCCATACAGACCGCATCATAAAAATCTACGTTTCCAAACACATTCATAGATTAACTTGCATGCAGCATAGAAGGAGGGGGCAGGGATGTGAAAGAGGACGCCATTGACCGTGTGCAACGTCTCTCTCTCTCTCTCTCTCACTGCGTGTCCCCAGTAATGGACGGTCATTAAGGCGAGGAGGGACAGCCGCATGTGCATGCCATTTGAATAATAAGGATCACCTTGGTAACGGCTCCAATTCCCGATTCTGATAACCCCTCCTCTGTCTGCTCACTCAACGACCGCCATCCTTAACTCTTTAGCACCGGGGTGGCACAAAAAGGAAAAAAAGATGGGATTTGCATTTGAATCCTTCGAAGACGAGCCCAACCCATAGATTAAAACCCGGTTTTCAAACATAGTGGATCGAACACCGAACGCATTATATGTGATATAATACAGCGCTCCTCCTCCCCTCTTTTAATTCTCGTTCTGATACAAACCAAGTGCTGGGGGATTACGAGACCTCGCATGTCAAATTCTTTCATTTCTTTTCGCCAGTCGAAAAGAATGTGATGGATGACTAAGGGAAAATGGTGCAAAGTCAAATGTCGCCGCCCTCATCACGATCTCTTCCCTCACCCCTCACCGTGACGAGACACGAGCTTCGTGGACCCACATATTGTGCAGCTGTCCCCTCGCTTGCGGCCAGATCGAGGCGCTAATATCGGGCAGCTCATCTGAAATTCAGAGTGGGGACAAGATATCGACACAAAGTTAAATGTTTTATATGATCGGGACCCAACCCCGTTGATATTTGCCAACGTGGGCGCACACCAACCGAGTATGCGAGCGCACACACCCCGCAGTTTGTGATACGTTTTAGATTGATTTTTTTTTTGGTGCTGGGATGGTTGGAAGGAAGAGACGCGAGCGTGATGGATTACGTGCCGACCGACCGAATCACAACGCCAATTCCCCACAGCACGGACATCATTCGACAAGAGTGTAATAAAGTGAAACACTGAGTAAAACCCGGTGCACCGAAACAAACACCAAGCAACCAACATACTCGATTTTAATATCCCGATATTTTTTTTAAATCGATACTCATCAAATATTATAAACCAAACAGAAATTGTATCAAAAAAATTCCTCACTTCGCGCCAAAAGGAAGAGAGATAAACGCATAAAAGAGGAGAAAGGAAAAAAGGTTGTGGCCGCAATCCGAGGTTAGGGGAAGTACTATGTGGTGGGGGGTGATGAATGTTCGTGCGTCTAGGGCGGTTGACACCTGAGATAAAGGCGCGCGCGATTCGATTGGGGAGCTTTTCATTGGATTGGCGTTTGTGTCTGGCCTACAACACGAAAAGCAGGCCAAAGGGATTTTTTTCTTTAAACTCGTTGATGAAAACACGGTAACTGCATTCCGAGGATGAAGTTGGGAATCATGGGGTGGTGTAGGAGAGCTGGGGCTGTGAAGAGAAAGAAAGTTAAATAAGGTGGGCGTGGGAATACATGGCACCACTGGACAAGTGATTACTCAAGTTTGGAACTGGTCCAGATTTTAGTTTGATTTTTTTTTATTGTAAAAGAAGAAGATGATTGGCCAGTGATACGACGCCATGTTTGATATGAAAAGTGAAAAGTTATGTTGAAAACAAAGCGACACCTGTTTATGACGGATAATAACGCTCTCGGTAGCGGGTTGTCTCTTTAAATTCACACTGCTAAGAAAAATGTAAGGAATTAATCAGCACAGAATTCACTAGGATTCTAATTAGAAAAGTCTTGCATCGTTTCGGGTTACTAAGCAACTCGTACTGATATGCAAGATAAACCCTTTCATATATGAAAACAAGTTCTCAACTCGAAACCAGGTACTAAAAAGGATTTTTTTTTTAAAAAAAAAAAGAAAAAGAAAATAAAGAATAGAGTCGGATCTTGCTCTAGTCACGCTTTGACCATTGGTTGAGGTCACGCATCAACGGGGTCGTGAAGGTCAGGGGACATGGAAGGAAAGTTTTCAAGAGAGACAGTCGTAATAAAAATTCAGAATGTAATAAATGGAAAAATGGCTGCTATAAAAAGTTGTATAAAGTGGTTTTGATGTTTTTAATTTGTTTTTTTTTGTTTTGAGTTTTATAATGTTGACAATGTCAATGGAAATAGTGCTAACTCACTTCCGGTTGTTGACCTTAACCTTTTAAAACCTCTAATTATTTTTAAACTATTTTTATTATTATTATAAATTTATTTAAAAAAAATATAAAATAAAAAACTATTTTTTTTTGTAATGCAATAATGATCAATTTAAACCTCGTCCTGTCATTTAAATATAAAAAAATAGAAAGAAATTGCGGTCACACTATAAAAGAATCCAACGATTATAATTTTTTGTGATTTTTATAGGCCGAGCACTTCACTAATTACCTCGTAAATTTCACTCAGACTGCGCATTCCATTTCTAAGCAACGCTTAGTGGACACAAAACGGAGGGAGTCTCTTAACAACAGAAAAATATAAAACATATAATAAAAAAAATTTTACCTGTAATTTATCTAGCGGCAAAACAGGTGTAAAGTATGTTTAAAAGTGTAAAGATGTCAAGAGATAGTGCAGTGCGGGAAAGCCGAGTCTGGCTTTAAGGAGGAGCTTTTTCTTCTTTTCTTCGAATGTGCGTGTGATAGCATTTACACACGCAATTCACTCATAAATGTCCGAGTTGCATATTTTGCACCGCACAAAGCCCCAATAAAAATGCTTTCTCTCTTCTTTTCAAGAAGAAAAAATGAAAATCTTAAATGACGTGTTTTTCACCAAATGACGACACAAAAAAAATTTGTAACTCTTTAATTCCAAGTCTAAAATTATGAGTAACAATTTAAAAAATAAATTAAAAAAGAGAAAAATAAAGTGAGTTTAGAATTGAGTTGTGAAGAGAGAAAGGGCAAACCGATTAGTGCAACACAATAGAGAAAATTCAGACGCACAATAACCATAAATCAGTCGAGGACTTTTCACTTTCCTATACATTTCAAAGAGAAGTGCGATGCGATGAAGGGAAAGGGGTGTATTGCGACGCCCCCTCCCCCACAAATCAAGAAACAAGACAGCAGGAAGGGGGTCAAAATCACCGATCCGAAACCGAGGGACAGAAAGGGTTACGGACTTTTCCTAAACCAAAACTGTTTCCGCTTGTTTGGCAGAGGATGCAAACACCTCTTCCGGTTTACTGATGCTGTTTCGTACGGCTTTTGGCACGCATGCGTGGCCATCGCTTGGTTTCCGTTTTCGGTATTATTGTCGCGTGATTATTATTTGTCCTCGCTTTGTGCAGCCATGGAGATTTAAATAATAAAAAAATATAAAAAGAAAAGAAAAAATGGGGGATGAAATGAAAAGAACAAAAACATGACCTCGTTTTGTACTTATTTTTATTTTCACCTGAGTTTGACTCATCAATTTCCTCTTGTAATAAAAGCTCGATTCACCTGTAATAATCTCTACGGGGCACCTTGTACCACAATATCACAATACAATGATAAATAAAAAAGAAAAGTTTTTTATATTGTTTTTTTTCTTTTTCTTTGTTTCAGCTTTCACAGAAATGATGAAATAAACCATCTCAATTTTCTCAAGTTAGTCAACTTTCTCCTTTTCCTCCGGAGACGCGAATTCGAGAGGGAATAAGAACCAGCATGACACTATGGGACCGAGACGCAATTTATGACTTAGTTGGCTCAACGACCAATGGGTTGCCGGACCTTTCTGCCAGTTCAAATCGATAGGGGTAGGTGCAGTTTCAATTCTTTCTTTCCTTAACTAAAGTGAAAAACCCTTTAAACACACACACACATAGTAGAAAAATTAAAATTAACAACGCTTCTTTTATGACAGTTGAAACTTAAATCAAAATTTATTCAGTTAAATGTATATTAAGTAAATTTTTTAATTAATTAACAATTCTACATAAAGTTCTTTTAATTTTATTGAAATGTCAATTTTCAAAATGTCTTCCCGTACAATAGGCTGTTTACATGGGTGAGAGCATCAGTGATAATTGGGTAATAAATTGATAAATTCATAAAATTGTAACATCGCACGTTTAATTTACAATTCCATGATATAATTTATTCATGTATTACTTTTTACAATTCAGGTTTTTGTGGTTTGGCTTTTTCCTCTTCCGCATTCACTTCTCGATACCTCTCTTTGAAAAACTTGAAAATAGATTGAAAACTGTTGCAAGACGTCCTCTCGTGCATTGTAGTTCCTTGAATAAAACAAAAATATTTGGTCAAGAAATATCTAAAAATTATATTTTTCTTCTCTTTCTCTCATCCCCGGCTCAGCTCATATTGTATTCTTTGAAATTGCTAGGCACACGCAAAAAGACAGACAGTTGGGCTCACACGGAAGGGAGAGGGGGTCCACAGGGATCTTCATTTACCCTTACCCCACTCCCCTCAGTCTACACTCGCACCACGTGCATGTCTATCGAACTCCATTGGAAAAGGAATCTACAATTTGGCCACGACCACTCTGCCTGAATTTCAATGCACACTCGCTACATCGTCTTGTATTCTTCACTACCCCTCGTGCAAATAGGGTTAGTTGGAAACGGTGGCGCCCTCTCGACCTGCCCACCACCCACACAGTCCCCTTTGCCAAAGCTCTCTGAGGTGATGACCCCGAACCTACCGTGTGGAAAAAAATTCTTTTCCATACTTCCCTTTTTCAATTTTTTTTCTTTTTCAACATCAAAGAACATGTCGGTTGGTTGATTTTCTTTATACATATATAGATATGGATATATAAAAGAAAGGAAAAGTTCATTTTATCGATGCAGTTTCATCTCATTTTCAAAGTAAAAGGAAAATTCGATGGTCAAAAGCAACCCCTTGGACTTTTCAGAGGCTTCACCCTCTTGCACCTCACATGGGAAAAAGATGAAACGAAGGGCCTGGGGTGATGACAGAAGGGTGATGATGTAATCACTAATACCACCTGACAAGGTTAGGCCTCTGAGTCTATGCAAATGCGTGACCGCCAGGCGGCGCCACAACTCAACGGCTTAATTAAGAATCCCAGTCTGGATTAGTGTCAAAAGTAGGGATGAGTAAGAAACATTTTCTGTGCTTGACCACACTCTTCTCCTTTTATTTATTTATTTATTTATTTATTATTTGTATTTTGTTTTTGGTTTGAAATGTTAATGGTAATGGGTTATGAGGGGGTTTGGGAGGTGAAAGTGGAATTAGACTGGGGATCTATATCTGTATGATAAGATAGTGTGGTTATAATGAGAAGTTGGGGGAAGGAAACGGGGGTGACACAATGGGATTGGTGGGCTGCTGTCGAAATGAAACATTATGAAATATGAACGAAAAGCTGTCAAAAATGTCACGTTGCAAACAGAACGCTTCATATGTGCCCGCAGCCGAGTGTGAGGAGGGGTCTCATCCTACTCACAATAGCGAGAGCAAAAATCAATAGCGAGTTGTGGTAGTAGGGGGAGGGGTAGTTGTGGCTTGAGGTCAGACGCACCCGGTCACAAATCGACACACACACACAAGCAAAGCAAGAAGGAACAAAGCGAGCGTGTCACCATGCAGATCCGCACATCGTTAGCATAACGTGACACCCGGTTATGTCAGCCATCCATCAAATTGCACCTCCTCATCACCTTGACTCGGCCATCTTTACTTTACTCGAGAGCTCTTCTGTCTGCTCTGACCGATTCAAAATGCCAAAGGTGTAGTTCCAAGTGGATAGAGTTTTGTTAGAGGCCTGGAATTTTTTTTACACGACTGAAATTTTAAGTATTAAATTTTTACAGGGAAGGATATTGATATTTTTTTTTAAAACTTTTTCTAAAAACAAAATTTTAATTTTATTTAAATTAAAAATAAAAATAAAAAATAGTTTAAAGTGTAAATGTAATTTTGTGAAACATTTGTCATTTTCTAAACGATGCTACGAACCGAGGCGATCGAAGAGCAAGCAGCCACAAGGGACACGAGTATGTGAAGGCGGAGACGGTCACCGATTGAAAATAATGCATTCAGGACCACAACCATGGACGGAGCATGCGCACGTTTCATATGATACAGTCACATGCTCTTCACAATTTTTAGAATAGACTTGGATCACTCACAAAACCATTCTTAAAACATTTAGTGATCAATAAAGAAATTAATAATAATTTTTTTATTATTATTTAAAAATTATTTTATGAATAACTAAGTAAGTAAATAATAAATTCTACAAGTGCGATCTCTACAACCCGATTGAGTGACAGACGAAAAAGAATAAAGGGAATATATGACATTGGATCTAGTCGAAGTTCTCACACACCAACCTAATTCCGTCGGGACTAACTGTTGGTCAGTTATACCGGAAGTGACCTCTTGATGCGAGCCAGCAGTTTCCTTACCCTCTCGGGTGAGCTTCCATTACAAGGAGCGCGCCCCCAGACGCCAGGGCTATCAGCCTCTTGCCAATCACTCTGTCCCTATGACAACGCCAGGTCACGCACCAATCAGACAACTCGGAGGAAGGTCAAATGCTGGCTACGAGACCCCGCCCGCCCCCGATCGGCCCCTTATCCTCGTTGCCTCATCCCTTTGAACCCTAAAACAGTCAATCTTTGACGCCTGATGTTGAGAGAAAATGTTCTCAGTCTAATCAACCAACAGGTAGTTATAATTAAAAATTAACAACAATTGTTGTCACAAATCAAAAAAAAATTAGGAAAAATTAAAAATAAACAAAAACAGAAAAAGTTTTTCCGGTACGGGGAATTTTAAGGAGGAGATGTGAAGAATTTATGGCAAGATAAATAACAAACTTATTGATTCAATTAAAAGAACAAAAGACACGCTTGGAACTCAAACACCGAACAAAAGAGCTCCCAAGAAGAGCGGCGGATGGTGGTTGTGAGGCGGGGGAGGAAGGGGGTGATGTATAGAGGCATAACAAACGCGTTCTCCATCGCCACACCACCAAAACCCTTGCCTTTCACGTTTCCAATTTAGTGAGTTGCGCTTTGCAACTTCCTCCTTGGTGTCAGCAGGATGCAATCACAGTACACACGGCAACACACGCTTAGACTGAGGTAAAGTCGTGTTCATTTGAGCCTCACACAACTCGACTTTAACCCTTTCTTTTTATTGCTTTCTACCTTTCTCTTGCACTACCCTCCCTCCCATCATCCTTCTACTCCTCTTTCCAACCTTCTCTTTGCTGTGATGGCTTCATTTTCCACGCGACAGAACAAAGACGCTTCTTGATTAATTCGCCAACATTATTAAAGAGCACACGAGGCACCACCTGATTAATGCACCAGAATAACTTCGACTCTGTTTACTCGCGTCTCTCACCTCTGATTGTGCTTGAAACTCGATGATTTTTTTCTTTCCTTCCTTTTACCCATTTTGCTCTGCAAATGTAGCAATTTCTTAATTCTTTTCACGCGTGATTCTTGCCGAGAAAATGAAGATGGCGAACGAGAGAGAGAAAAGGAAATGGGAGTGTAGAGGAGGGGAAAAAATGGAAATTAATATCGGATGGCATGGCACAACAAGATAGGGCACGCTGGCCTCTTTCTCCCCTTTGTTCTCATCCATTTCTCGAGCGAGTCCTCTCTCTCTCTCACTCTCTCTCACCAACCTCCTCCCCATTCTCTTTCTCGTACCCCCTATCCTCCCTTACGCCCAGTGCCTGGCCAAACGCGCGCGCGTGCGTGCGTCCGCGCACTGATAAAAGCGCTCGCAATGAATGCTCTTTCACGCGCCATAAAACGCACGGCCAGCGGACAAATACTGGCAGACCCTCGATGCAACGTAGCTCCCATCATCCGACTCTGTTCCGAAGGGAGGGGGAAAAGCGAGTGAGAGAGGAGAGAGAAGGGGGTCCGGGCACTCGGCGTATCGCCACTGCACCCACCGAGATAGGCGCAAGGGAGACGCCTGGCGCACGGCCGGAAAATAAAGGCTGACCTACACATTAATCGGAAAGGCAGCAGCAGGAAATCAAAAGGCTTATCGCGACCAGACCACCGTTTCCCAGCCCACACACCCATCGCCCAAACTCCGATAATAAGGCACTTTAATAATTCAGTAAGGAAATTGGCTGCTGCACCGTGTATTGAGGTGCGAGGTACATTGAAAAGGGAGAAGGAATGTGGATTGGACCAGTTAAATAAAATGCATCCACAAACTACTTCTTTTTTTTCCAATCACTTGGGTGAAGACAAACAATCCACTTGAAGTTTAACAAACATTTTAAAACTTGATACGTGTCGTCATGACAACAGTATCCTTTTCAAAGATGCTTGTATGTACGGATGTATGTGTGGGGGAGTAGGGGAAGTGATCTTGCTCGTTTCGATCGCTTGTTTACCATTGCTTTTGCCCACAGTGCGGAAGAGTCGGCCATCCACACGGGGGAGAATGCAAAGAGCGGAGCCATGTGCACGATCGTTACATACAAGTCGTCTACGAGATGAGACACAATGGCATTTTGCTGCGAGCAATAGACCCACAACTCGGTCTCATCCGTCATGACAGAGGGCACTACGTGTATTGTGCTCTAGTAAAATAAGCTTAAGGGTCGGCAATCAGAGGGCAGCAAGGTGGATCCGAATCGAGTCCATCGTTGTGGTCAACGGTCTGTTTCAAATGGTGTTCGTAGCAAATTCTGTTTTGATGTTATTGCTTGCTATAATGCTACGGAGCCGCAATTTATTATCAACTCGGACCGTTCTATTGATTGGTTGTATATAAGAAAAGCAGAAAAAAATGAAAAGGAACAGTAAGAACCGGACGAGTATTGCACGGACGAACCTTATCGGTTTGGTGGTCGTGGCCTCTGCCTTTGTTGTGTTGCCCGAGAAAACCTCTAGTTGCAAGTTAGAGGGCGACGCCCTTGTCTGAAGAGGTCGCTGGTCGATGGGTGCCATTTGTCAGACCTCACTTTTAGACCTGGTTTATTCACGCCGAGTTAAGGATAGTCTAAACTGACTTCCCACAACTAAGTAATTAAAATGGTGTCTAAAACTCATTTTGACTCTTTTTCTCATTTCATGTTATTGCTATTTATGTTGGTTTGATTGATATTGAATTGTGAAACTAATTTTTTTTTGGATTAGATAGTGGTGTTTATGACCTCGGATGTCGCAACACTCTTGAACAGAGGTCTCTATAATGATAAGCAGAGTTAAAGAAAGCAAGAATTGGATCAGTTTCAAAAGTTGTGATGGCATAAAGCAATTGAATAGAGGAACAAAATCCTCTAGTTGACCAATCGATAGCCGTCAAAAACGTCCTAGTGAAATGCCAACAAGAAGATTAGACTTGGACGTTGCAAGGATAAAAGATCGGACCGAAGCCACTTTCGCTTACCATCAAATTTTTACAACAGCACGGCTGCAAAGTATAAACTGTATTGGATTAGTCAATCACAACAGAGGCGGAAACGCGAGGAAATCAATCACGTGGGCTTAGTAGCGGCCGCATTCCTCCAGAGCCCTGCTGTTTTCTCGCCCAATAAGCCCCTGGCACTCGAAATTTCTCCAATAGCAAACTTGCGTCATAAATTTCTCCTTCACTCTCTCTACTCCTTTTACCAGCAATATCGACGCGTGTTGTGTTCTCTTCTTGTTCTTCTACCCCAAACATCTAACTTTTTTTGCTCTCTCTACTTGAACTTGTCATCATTTTTTCCCTTCCCACTTCTACTTGTTCATCTTCTGCCTTACTTGTGACATCATCAACAGTTGAAAGATGTAACAACTTCTTAGAACGAGATTACAGACGTTTTTAACTGTGTTTTATTGATTTTTTTTCTCTCTCTTTTATATTTTCCCCTCCTCCACACTCTCTCCTTTTTGACTTCCATTCCACTTATATTTAATAGCCTTCCATCAAGATCAATGGGCCTTCAATGGTGCAATGCGAGCTACTGGTCAAAGTCAAGAAAAAAGCAATAAGACTCAGATGTGTGGGTGGTCTTTTCTTGGCCTACCTTGGCAAAACACAAAAAATCGTTTTATATATATCAACTGAGAAAGTCTTGATGAAATTCACTCGATTCGACTCGAGTGAATGGTCCACGTCCACGTCCATCTGCGCCAATAACGGTTTACTCACAAAGGTCATACAAGTTAGACCGTAAACTTGCACAAACTTTTTTTTCTCTTTTACTAGAACCTTTTGAAATTACTTCATACAGGTTGTTTTGTGGAAATAAAAAAAAATTTGCAAGAAAATAAAAAAAAAATTTCAGGCTTGGAAAATGAGTAAACAGTCAACACACTTCACAGGATTCTTTGCATAATTAACGAAGCGGGCATAATGAAGAAACAACATGCATAGATAATCAACAACTTTGGCTATGTATAAAGATTTTACTAACTGCATTGCTGTGTCAACAAAATGCACATATCACCTCGAGGGGGCTCTTTACCGACGAAAAGTTTCTTATGGCGCTTGTGGTTAAAGATGGCCGACAAAGTTTGCATTAAATGTTGATTTCATCACCTTTTGCATTGATATAAGTTGTAATGTGACCTCGAGTATGCCGTTTTTCAAGATTTATTTGCATGTTTTGCATGTGAAAACAGTTTGGCATGTATTTTTACAAGTTTTCGTATCAGGGCAGACGAAACCAAGCTGCAAGTTAAAGTGTCATTGCAATTGTCTAAGTGAAAAACTCATTAAGGAAGCAATCAAGCTCGGATGCAAAACAAGCAGCAATTTTAATTAAAATTTGTCATAGCAGGTTGTGAAAAAGAATTCCCAACTTCACCTGACCTTGCAGCCCCCTTTGACGCTGAGCAAAGTCGACTTATTCGAGTAGAGAGAAGTTTCTTGTCGACACACCGAACAAGAAGAAACTTTATATCTGAGTCACACACACTTGTAACTCGATTATACACTGTCCCGTTCTTCCGCACATGCTCATGCTAATTAGACGTAGAGCTGGGGCCAATTAACCAACTCGTCGCGTCGAGAAGACTCGAGGGAGGGTGCGGTTGCTCGGCTCCTGTATCCACCTCCTTCCACCTCTTCTTGCACTTCGCCTTGCTTTTCCCCTTTCTTGCCATTTCAATTAAGAAGTTTGTAACTCAGTGACGAAAAAATCGTCATTGCTCCAGTTTATTTCCCTATTGACAAGCCAAGCAACAGCAACCAAGAACCGAGCCTTGGGCTCGAAGAAAAGTGTATGCAAATGAAAAGCTTGATTAATTAACAACGTGCTAACAAGAAAAAAATTATTTAAAAATTAAAAAATTAAAAATTATAAAAAAAATCTCAAAATTATGTGAGGAAAAATCAGAGCAGAGAAATGATGAACAAATTGACTAGAGGGCAAATTAATTCCTTCTACAGCAGTAAACAACAAGTACAAACAAAACATGTTTACTAACCACCCCTTGAAAAATTTCCAAGACTTTCTCCAACTGAGTTAATAAACAAACATCATCATCATCATCATCATCAACTTCTTGTATGACCCCCTCCTCCTTCCTCCTTTTCCACCCTCTTCCCGCAACACCCTTCGACTGTGGTCAACTACACAGAGTGGGTTATAGTAGTGGTCATAACTGTGGTCGATTGCCTCGAGTGGTGGGGCCTTCTCGCCTTGATGGCTGTAACGCCTCTGTGATAATGGGAGGAGTAAATTTTCCGCCATACCCCTCCACATCCTTGCCATTCCCTATCTGCTCCGTGCCTCAAAGAGTGCCCTTGCAACGATGACCATTATAGTGCGAGATACACATATTTTGTGCTTCACTACCAACCCTTTTCAAGACGTGCAGTTTGTTCGAGAAAGAGTGTCTATGTATAAGGAGAAGAGTTAGAGAGGCAGAGATAGAAAAAAAAGAATTTGATCATTTTGTATCCCGAGAAAAGCAATGCTGTGTTGTAATTTTTAAAAGGAAAAGGCATCCACGCGAGACCCCGACAGCAATGGATGGGTTTCAATCCCAAGCTATAATTGGAAGTCCATACAATTTATCGGTGGAGAAAAATTCCATGTGGCAACATTTGTCAGCAAGTGACATTTTGCTAAATGAAATTGAAATCCAGCAGCAAGTTAATGTAAGGGTGTCTTAAATTTGCCAATACAAACATGGGTTAGCAGTGACCCGGCAAATAAACATGCTTTATTACAGCTTGAAAAATCGTTTTGTAACAACTTTTCATCCTATTTAACATTCCTCACACATTTTAATTTAAAATCCAAAAATATTTTAAATTAATAAAACCCAAATCAAATTTTACTCAAAACAACTGCAACATTATATACCCAAATAATAAACATACAAACCCATTAACAATAAAATCTCATCACATTATAATGCAAAACGAAAAAAAATAGCGATTAAATTTTTTTATTTTTCAAACGACTTTATACAACACAATGATTGGGTCGCTAAGACTCAACACGGTATTATAAGGTTAATGGAGGCGGGTGTAAACTCCAGCGTGGAACAGGGACCACCGAGCCAATGAAGATAAAGCATGCTGGGATATAGCTGTTATTATTATAATAACGCATAGTGTTTAGAACGTGTTCGAAATCAATGTGAGAAGGGAAAGAGAGAGAGAGAGAGAGAGTGAGATGGGGGTGGGAGCAGCCAGTGGCTGGACTTTATCTGGATTAGATCAGTAATGACTCGCCTTTCCTAATGGCCTAGTTCTTGGACCACTTTTGCTCGATGACGTCCAACTCGGCTCGCTGATATTCACTTTCCCTTTATGAATGGGGGAAAAAGTTTGCCTATACTCTTATCTTCAGAGAAAAGAATATCCAGCGCCTTTTTGAGGGAGAAAAATATAAAAATGAAAAAATATTAGGATGCATTTGTTTACGTGGATATCTTGATGAAAGAGGCGAGTTGAGAGAAAGGGTTATGAAGGTATCTTGCACCATTCGCACGGGGCTTCTTTATGAAGACTGAAGATGTCCGAGAGAGATAATGACGCGTACCTATTCAGTGGTGTGGCTATAATGTCACATAAACAACAACAAGGGAAATTTGCGATGAAAAAGAAATGGGAGAGAAATAAGAAAAAGAAAAAATATATTTAAAAAAATTGGGCCTGTTGTTTTATTGACATATTACTCGACGTGGTTCCGATCCGATGGCGTCGAGTCGTAGATCAAGCGCACACCACAACACAAACTAATGCGAGCAATTCTCGTGCAGTGGTCCACAGAGATACAGACGCACTTTCCAAGTTTAGGATCGATTACTACTTTTTCCATTTTATTTTTCTTTATTTTCATTTTTATTAACATTAAAAGATATTAAAAATTTTATGAAATACAGTAATGTCTCGAATTGAAGCCGGGGTTGAATAGCAGCTGCTGTGAGTGAAAAATATATTCAAATCTAATCGAGACAATATATATTGATTCTGTTTAACTACAGGTCTAATGTTAATTACAATGTCAGCTTTGGATTTTGCACTCAAAAGCACTTTTGTTTGTTCACTTTGGAATGTTACCTCAACTTATCCTGTTTGCTTAGTTTTTTTTTCTTTTACTAAAACGGCATTTCAGATAGATAGACTCTTGGATGGTTGTTGTTATTTTTATTACGTCGAGAAGAGGTTTGAACAAAGGTCAATCATGTCTCATCCATCATTCGTGATATGTAGGTTTGTCGAAAAATAATAAGAAATAAGAATCCTGATTAAGTCATTAATCAGCAAGAAAAAAATGATTATGTCTTAACAAAAATTAACTTGGCGGATTCTTGTACAGAAACATAAATTACCTTTCTGTTTTTCAATTTATAATTAACAATATTCTAGTTTTAGAATAATAATATTAACAATTATACAAATAGTTGACAACACGTCATATGGCGCTCGCTTGTTCAAAACACATAACGTGTTCGATTAATTAGAGACTAATCAGTCTACCTTGCCCTCGCGTTGACCGCGAAGATTTTTCACTGTTTGTGCGGTCTGAGACAGGAGGGGGAACGCGAGAGAGAGAGAGACACGTTGGACGCACCCTTGGTGGCAACCTCATCAGAATGCAAGCAGCAACACAGCTGATCTGACATCTAATTCTGTGGCCAACCACACGGGATGACAAATCTAAGCAACGGACGCCCACGATTCCACATACAATCCCCCCCTCCCCCATCTGTGCACACATCTCCCTTCTCTTTCCCATCCCCCTCACGCTTCCATTACTTCCCATGGGATGGGGAATTAAATATAAAAAGCCCAATGATGGTGGAGACCTTCATCATGAGCGTCGTACATTGTGTGTGCAATAGAGTTTGGAAAAACGTACATCAATCGAACGCTATCTCTCGTTTTCAACTGGTAATTTGCCCTAGGTGGGCGTTTGCGAGTGTTCTATCTGACGTGTCATCAGTAGCCCACCCACGGTCCCGACCTGACACTGGGCATTTGTCACGGGACAGAAACGGCATTAGGAAACGCGGCGTGCCCTCTTTCTCTCTCGACAAACCAAATTGAAGTAAAAAGCTGGGATTGTGCTCACCTGCAGTGACAAAATGCCTCGCAGATAAAAACCCGTCTTTTCTCAACCAAAATATCGACCATTTTTTATTTTTTTTTCTATTTCAAAGGTAAAAAGTAAAAAAAACAAAATAAGCGGCACTTGAATGCACGTGCTCAACAGTTTTGAAACTGCACACAAATTCCTTTCTCCATGGTAGGTCCATGTCTATCAACTGGTTGTGTATTTTGGGCGCGTCCCAAAGCGCGTGTCCACAGACCTCGCGACCTATTGGGTGTCATGTGGCAGTGGGATCGTGGGTGGTCTTAGTTTACAGTTGGAAATTGGACAGTTTTATTCCTGTTCCTTTTTAATTTTTATTTAAGCACTTTTAAGAGCAAAGGGCTTGCCCTTTATGCAATGTTGTTTGAATTTGATTTGTGCTATAATTTACAATGATGAGGTGGTTGTGTGGGTACGAAAACCCCAAATGGGTCAATTAATTAGAATAAAAATTCAAGTCAAGTTAACCACCTTTCAAACTATTATAACAGGTTTTATTTTACATCTTTGGCAACTTCAACTTCTCCTACGCAGGTTACCTTAAACCGACAACATAAATCGTTCGTACTGAACCATGGGAACGTTAAAACCTTGCTTTAATTTCTCAAACTTTTTTTATTATTATTATTATTTAAAAAAGGGAAATATTTAGGTCTAAATTGTGAGAAATGAGGACATAAAGGAAAAAATCAATTTTGAAAAGGGTTGAGTTAATAGAGAGAACATAAACAGGAGCGGAAACAAGGCGGACCACTTCCGTTGCACACCACGATTTCATAGAATTGTCGTGACCCGAACCCATTCGTCCACTCGGACAAAGCAGACCGAGTCGAGATTCAAGGCCTTGGAGCAAAGGGGTCGGCGACGTGAACAAATCATAAGTCGTGGTCCGTCGACTGACCTCGAGTCGTCTGTCAGCTAAAGAGGTCGTGATTAGCGACCTGCACGACAACACGAGCGGACTTCGTATCGACTTGCATCCGATCCCAATATCAATTAATTAACGCAACTTAGACCATTACCTTCCTTCATCCCCGCAACCCTATTAACACACCACCGGGGGGAAGTCGACTTGCAACCCGCCTTCGTCTGACCACAACTGACCGCAAGGGCGACCTTAGTAACATGGCAGAAAGGTCGAGACCTGTGACACTTTTACCACTTCCGACCTTGTTATAATGAATTTTGAAAAGTGAAAAATTTTCACCAAATTTTTATTTTTTCATAAAAAAAAATTTTTAAAATATAAAAAAATTGTCAGTTTTCAAGTATCGGCCATGTTGAAATTCACTTGTGAAATATTCAAGCGGAGCAAAAAGTACGTGTGTGTGTGTAGGCGACGCTTGATGTGATTGTCACTGCAGCGTCCCGATTCAATTGCAAACAAGAAAGAGGAAAGCCGAATCAAGACGAGGCTGGTTCTCATACCTCACCTTTGACCTACTCTTCATTTTCTTCCCCCATCTGTCCACCCCACACGTACGACTCATTCTAAACTTTAACAGATTTTTTTTTCTTTTTCAAAAATATAAGGGAGAAAGAGGAAACTAGAGATATGGTGCACACACTGACTTCTTAACTCGTGATTTAATCATTTATATAAAAATAAAAAAAATTTCTTACCGGCTGAAACTTTATATATATCAATTCTACCGTAACTTGGTACTGATTCGTCTAACGGTTTCGGACTTGATACCCAATTTCGAGCAACCTGATTTAAAAAAATAAATTATTTTCAATTTTCTATCAACATTTATTTGTTATTTATATTGAGTGAATAGATTTGATACTTTTCCAGTTAAAATTGATTAAAATTAATCGATAAATTAAATAAAGACACGACCGTTTCGTAAATACGCTACAATTATAACAACAATATCGTTAATATATATGTAATGTATAATATAAACAGAAAATATACAAATTTAATACACAAAAATTACTTAATTTTAAAGAAAATGTTAAAGAAATTTTTCTTTAAAACTAAAATTAAATCGAAAACTGAAAAAAAAAAAACTTTGTACTCATTTCGAAAACATTTTTTAATGAGTTGATTCGCGTAACCTTTCGGGCACACCTGAACATATTAGTGCTAGGATGGTGATGAGGGGTAGAGCAGGTGAGCTGCCAGTGGCAATTAGCAACGCATGGCTTAATATGAGTTGCATGGTTACCAATCGAATATAATTTATTCATAAAGCATTAAGGTTAGTACATTATGGACATTTGAATATATCGATTTGATGATTCAAACGCATCTTGAGTTACATCAAAACCAACTTACGTTTAACACGTAGCGTCTGATGAGTCGATCCTAGTCATGGGTCAAAGGTGCACCGACCCCAGGTCGAAAGGCCAATGCTATCTTTATAAACATCATTATATCGACGACCGCTGTCGAGCCATTCATTCATTTTTAAACGCTCAAATCGCCATTTGACATCTTTCGAACCATTTTTCCTAAACATTTGTAATTTCTCTATTGATCGATACAAGTGCCACTCGAGGGACTTCCAAAGAGGGAAAACTCAAGCACAGAGACCAATGGTATCATCAGTGATAAAAATAGTCATCAAACCAACAAATCGATCACTTAAAACAAAAGAAAAAGAAAAAGAAATGCGCAAAAAAATGGCGGCCCAAGTGCGTCCTTAATCCGACGTTTATAACACGAGTTGGATCAACAGATTTGAGCAATTTGCAATTGTCAGACGATGCTGCTTTGCCCACCCCCTCTCTACTCTACTCTACTCTTCCCATTTGACTGTTTTGAATTGCAAACGACATGATAATGAGCTTTAATTAATCGCCCCCGCATCCACAAAATGACAAACAACGCCAGCCAGGTACAGCAAACAACCCAGTCGCAAACACCCGATCGATACGGTCTATATAAAAGTATATAGTGGACTTTAAAAGAATTTTTCCAACTCGAGAAATGAGAGTTTGTTAGGGGGAAAACTCTACTCCACAGGTGACTCGCGATCAATTACGGCGCACCTGTGCCCGCATTGGCATGACGAGAGGCACAGGTGTGTCCAAATCATTGCCCCTCCGTATAATAATTGGGATATGTACAAAGTGGTTGCGGTCGTCCATATCGATTTTCAATATCGGAATATTTGAGGCACGCGCTCGCTGCAGACAACTCCTTACCCATCCCCCCGACCCCCTTTTATCGTGGCTTTCATGTAAATGTGGCGAGTCAAAGATGGACGGTGTCGGGGAGGAAAGACGTCGTCTTAAGATAAAGTCACTGTCTGTCTTTTAAAGGGTTCGATAAGACGACATTTCCCCATGAGGCACGTTGACGTTTCACTATTGTGCAAATGTATGCGCAGTGAAGTGAACTTTTTTCTTAAGGGAACAACTGGGCAGAAGAATAATATGGGGGTTTAGGGATTATTAAATATTTGTGCATTCGAATGAAACGATGAATTAAATATGCATTTAAATGGAGTTCTGTTTATGTATCATGCACTACGAAAAATAGAGAACTAGAAAAACATTTTAAATGTCCCTAAATTGATTTTAAAGTCTTTATTCTTATATTTCAATATAATAATTATAATCGGGATAGAAACGATGCGATTTAATAAGCAGTGAGTGAGAAATAACCATATTCTAACATGATAATTTAACCGAAACAAATTTTATAAAACAAATTCGACCATAAATGTAAAATAAAAAAGAAAATGTTAAATGTCATATAAAACCCCTTTAAGGAGCCATAGGGCACCGAGACGGTGAAGAAAAAATAAGAGGGGGTGCAAAATGTGAAGGGTTTCTTTTCATTTGCACACAAGATGGATACACATACAACAGAAACGAGAAGGGGAGAAGTAAAGTTAATGGCGGCAATGCGGGGGCGAGCGTCCGTATGAATATGCATCGTGTTTCCTGCTCCATCCATCTTGGTTTTGGCAAGCGATAAGACCGAGCCACTCACCACCATCACGAGAAAGAAGAGAGGGGACGCTGGATGCGGCACATATTCAGATGGAAAGGAGTCCCTTCATTTTGAGAAAAGTCAAGGTCCCCGTCATTTGCATTCTTCAACCACCCAAGGGATGCTTCTCAATGTTATTATTATCCCTTCTTTCCCAGCCCCAACTTGGCCTATCTTCATTCTCGTATCTATGACGGACGCTTCAACGCGAAAACACATTATATACGTCAAGAAGAGTGAGAGGGGAATGCATAGGAGAGGGGGGGTGGGTCACCAGACACCCCTTCTTCTCAGCGAGGGCACTGCGGGGCTATCGGCCTTCTTCCTTCTCTCACCAAATATGCATCTATGACACGATCAACGCGTCTCTTTAGACTCTGCCCATGCCCACATTGGCGTTTCATGCATCTCTCTCTCTTCTTCTTCTCCCTCTCTCCTCCAACCACACTGACCGCATTATGGAAATACAACTTTCCCCTCATACAAGCGCAAAGCCGTCATTGATTTCTCGATTGGCGCTCGCCCGTCTCTTTACAACGTGACAATTTTCAACTGTGATGTTTATCCCTTCAGAAAATAACAAGGACGATGGGAAATTTTCAGCTGACTCACTCATACCCACCATTAAAATGTCAGACGCGCTTTTTCACTTAGCTCGTATTAACATGGTGGACAGGTGAGATGAGCAGGCGTCCATTAAACAAGAGAAAAAAGTATTTTTTTTATTTATTAAAACAATATTTTTTTAATTTTATTTTATTATATATATATATATATTTATTATTTATATTAAATGTATATATATATATAAATATATATAAAGAATGATGATATGGAGAGAGGAGTGTTTTGGAGACCCCGTCGATTGAAAAACACACAAACTTGCAACTCGTTTATAAAAGTTTTGCAACATAAAGCGATAAATAATAGGGCATGCGTGTTGTTGAAAGGGAGACCCGCCACTCTTTTGCTACCAAATGCGCAGGTGAATGGTCTCTTTTAAAACGGGCCTCGGCTCTTTTCTCTGCATCTTTACGAGCTCGGATAAGGAGAAAGAAGGCATATACTAAATTCTCCCTCCCCTGCTTGTATAAATATCTTATATAGACGCCTCATTTCCATATGTTTGACCAACACACGCTTCGCACAATCATGCACAAAACCAATATATGGGGAGTGGACTGGATAGATCCCCAACACATTTTTAGAAGGAGTAGTATCAATGTAGGGTGACGTCACTTGTGTGGCCAATATGCGTCATGAGAGACATTGGAGATTGGGGATTTGGTATATAGGGGATTTTTTTTCTATTTTCTCTTTTTTTTTAAAGGGATTTTTAGGTTTTGTTGGTGGCTGATGATGATGATGATGTTTATTGATTCGTGTGTTTGTTGTTGTTTTGTGCCGTCTTCCAATCAATGACAGAGTAGAGTGGAGCAACACGCACGCGCCTTTTGAAAAAGCCCTCGTTACAAGATGTATTTTAGTTTGATTGTTAGTGATTTCGTTAAAACGGAGCTGATGCGTGCAAAGATGCGCGTGATAAATGGCAGACTTGTAGTGTGACTAATGTATGGATTTAAGTGAAAGAAATGGGCGAATTTGTGTGGATTGAGCGGAAAAAATCAAAATTTAATTGATTACGATTAAATTTTTAAAAAAATATATTTAAAATAATTTTACATTTTTTAATTTAAATTATTTTGTTTAAATTTTTATTTTTATTTTTAGGAAATGATGGTGCACATTGCGTCGGCGTGAGAAATCAAAGTTAATCACTCGAGCTTTGTTGATTACTTAGTGTAAACTACGATTTAAGCACCTGTCCATATATAAAAATGAGAATTAATTCGTTTTAGCACAGGAAACGAAGGCGGACAGTCCATAAACATTTTCCTTTTTCCTGTCGAAGAGGAAACGCTCAGGAAAACGCAATTCATTCGTTTCCAATTTTGGTTGGTGCGTTTCCGTTAGTTTCGAAAAGGGGAAAAAAATCAAAACCCATACTCGAATAAGTGTGGGAATGTGACGCAAGCAAACGTAAATCTGGGCATGGCCTTTATTTTAATTGGCTTTTTTAATACCTGTTCCCCATTCCAAACTCGCTCTCTAAGCACGATAATTGAGAACGCGAACGCACTCAACCACAAGATTGTCTGTTTCCTTGGGAACAAATGTCTCTCCACCCCGCTTGACACACTCGAAACATCATCATCACATCACATATGATACAAAACTCAATTTGATCAACGTTTATCACAAAAAGCCTCGAGTTGACATCTCAAATTGAAATTGTTTTCCCTTTTACGAAATAAAATTCAAATAAATAAATATTTAAATATAAAAAAGGGCATTAAGTCAAACCGGAAATAAATTGCCCACCTCCCATCCATGCAAATAATGTTGTAGAGTGATAGCGGACACTCAGTCGCTGACTGAGTTAATTGCTACAACAGAAATATATGGGAAAGTCGTTGGTTTCCGGTTCCAGATTTCACTCTAGAAACCATTCATTAAGGGGCGTTATTTAATTGAATCACGATCAAGGAATATGACTTGTTTTCAGGTGTGAAATAAGTCAAGGCCAACAAATTAATGGCTATGTAAAATGGACCTTAAACATCCTCCATCTCCCTATACTTTTGCAACTAAAGGGTCATGTGACCTTTACAAGGATTGCTTGCCAAATCGCTTGCTAAATGGACTCTATCGGGTCTACAACCCTTTTATTGGTCCAACCAAAGCCATTTTTATGTCCAATTTTTAATACATTTTTAATTTAATTTCAATTTATTCAAAATAAATTGCAAAGCAAAATATTTAAGGAAATAAAAATAGCGCTTGATATAAAAAATTAAATAAATAAAGCATTTATTTATTTGAAATCTTTCCTCTCGACTTGGCGCACCATTTTTGTGTCTGTCGGAAAGCGAGATGGGGTACGCGTTAAATCCAGGCGGACTTTTCGTCTCTTTATCTCTTTGACGAGTTGTAGTCGGGTGTTGACGCGTGAACGCGTCCAAAGAAGCGATCTGAATGGAGTGTGGATATTTTATTGATGGCAGAGGATTTGCCAAACTGACAGCCGATTGCGGGCAAAGCCAAGCGTGTATGACGAAGACAGGCAACAAGATTTCCAATTTTCTTAATCGATTCGCAGCCCCATCGGCATTAATTTACTTGTAAACGCTCTTTACAACCTCGCACTCGCATCTAATCCTCCCCGGCATTCGCACATCCGATACACCTACGAGCATGTTTACACCTTAATTACAACACATTACCACCCATTTCTCACTACAACAAGCACCCACCAAACATATGGGTACATATACAGAAACTGCTACTATTTGCCTTTGTCCTAAAGGGGGTATCCGTCACTGACCTTCGCGCACGTGACACGAGAAATAATGGAATGACACACAGCTACTAAATCACAGACTAGATAAATCATTCGAGGGGTCCACACCTCGTTATAAGCAACTTGTTCACTAGACCTATGTCTAGTGGACGAGCCAAAAATGCAGGCTCGTTCCTTATCGTTCATTTACATGTCAATTCACATTGCCTGTCATCCCATTCCCGGATGTGGACCCTTTGAACTGTGCCGTCCTAAATCGTGTAGGCAATTATTTTGACACTGATTAGTAAATTGATGGTAGAGAAATTACAATAGTCAAGTGAAAAAAGTGTAAAGGGTTTACCATATGGCTCGTAATGTAAAATTACATTTGTTTAAAGTGTTTGAGCAAATGGGATGTTGTAAGTGGGTAAAAATCATGAAAAGTTTGATAACTTCAATGATGTTGTTATTTAAAAGTTGAGACAAGTGATAACTTCATTTGTTAGTTTTGTTTTTAAACATATTTATTATTTATATTTTATTAATTCATCTCATTAGTATGCATCTCACCTGTTTTGTACCTGAGAAATGGATTGGGAAGCCAAGTTCACGCCCCTTCATCACCACACCTGAGTGGTTACACAAGTTAAGAAGAGTAAAAAAAATCGGATTAACATCCATTAATCTCACTGAGAACCTTCTAAATTGGTGACACATGATTTCCAAATAAAAAAAATAATAAAAATAAAAAAGATTTAACCTTAGAAACAAGAAAGCTCAAACAAGCTCAAATTTCGCCATTTATTCACACTGCACGTGGACACACACCTGTAATTAGGGCTTTAAGGCGGATCATGGTCTGTGATTACTCAAATTTAAGAATACAACATTTTTTTATTACAATATTTTTTTACTTTTTTATTTTTAAATCTGTTCTACTTTAATGTGAGTGGAAATTGAAATTTTTTTCGTGATTTTATTATTATTTTTATTTTTATTTATTTTTTTTGGGTTCATTTTTCCCCTTTTGGTTCTTCCCCCCATTCCAACCTGAGAGAGATTGAAAGCCGCACATTCCACTCGGGTGACCTCTGAGGTCCCTTGGAGCCACGCCCCCGCAGCGCGGGTCGTGACCAACCCAACCTCCCTCACTAGCAGAAAAGTGTTTTAAAAATCGTGTACAACCTCGGATTATAATAATAGGTCGACATTTAAAATTTAAAACTTTTATAAAAAATAAAAATAAAGTGAAAAGAAAAAAGTTGTCGCCATTTTTCCTTTCTTTACTTTTATTTTTATCACTTCCAATTTTTTTGTTTCAATTTCCGCGTTTAATTTTTGCTCTCACCTAAAACCTGGATCAGTTAGTTATTATACAATGGCTGCAAAGGCAGAAAACC
Organism: Geophilus carpophagus; assembly: GCA_034687075.1. Lineage (NCBI taxonomy): Eukaryota > Metazoa > Arthropoda > Chilopoda > Geophilomorpha > Geophilidae > Geophilus > Geophilus carpophagus. The sequence goes on from JAQFZN010000158.1 coordinate 43,150, forward strand.
TTTGCCAGGAAGGAAAAGAGAACGAGAGAACGAATCGTGTTGAGGGAGATACACAGTGTCCTCATATTTCATGTAAATTGCTCGACTTAAGTGCGGGTGGTTGGGGGTGAATGTTGGTAATTCTATCCTTCCTTTCATTTGAAGGAAAAGGGCGGAAAAACAAGGGGTTTTAACCTGCTGACAATGATAAAGGACTTTGACCTAAAAACATGCCACGTTTTGTCTCCAGATGATTCCTCAAGGGCCACATTTAAATAAGCTCACTTAAATGTGATTTATTGTGCTAAAAGTGTGAGAATAAAAAATTTTTAAAAATGTAAAAAATATATATTTTATTTGTGCAGATTAAACTGGTAAATGGTTGCCATTTTTTAAATTTTTTTCCTTTTTCCAAAATATAAAAAAATGCAAGAGAAAAATAAAAAAAGTAAAAATTTGTCTTTGTTGTTGTTGTTTTTGTTACTAGATGGCGAAGTGTGTCGGTTTGTGTTGCTGGGGGTGGGGTGTTTGAAGAAAATGGTCGGTAGGGGAGGGGGCAAACAGGTCAGCAAAGGCCAAGGAATCGATTGAGTGACGTGTGGGGCTCAGCCAATGAATGGTCGTTGTCGGAGACAAGGGGCTGTTTTGGTGAGTCCCTTAATCTCAACGTATAATTAATTACACTGTCTTAAGTGTGATTTATGGTCGACTCAACATTCAACTCATTCACAAACAAAAGTAAGATTTTTTTTCGTGTTAAGTCTAAAGCTGAAACCTATTAACAACTGATTTAATTTAATAATTAAAAATTATAAAGTAAAACAATTTAAATATGGTAATAAAATACCATATAAAACTTTATATTCGAATTTTTTTTTTCTTCAAAGAGTTAGTATTTTAAAATAAGTGAACTCATTTGCAGTTTAGCCATAAAGGTTAGCTCACCTCACTTCCCCCTCGCCCATATCGGAGCTACAAATCTTAGAAAGACATGAGACAAAGGTTGTGATTAAGTTTTTCCAAGATAACAACACTTAATGTGTTGATAAGTGTAGACTATAACAACAAAATAAAGGAGGTGGTGTGCAACGTGGAAACAAGTTCAACTTTTGCCTAATTTATATTCCTTAAGTTAAGAAAATAATAAGTAATGATGATAATTTGAAAAAGGGTGAAAAACTTGCCTCTCTCAACCACTTCATCTGCGGTAAATGAGTAATTCCTTCATTCTCCAAATTATGCACTGAGTCGGTCATGGCAATGGCAAAAACTCGATTTTGCATTTTTTCATGATGATTTTTCACCTGACAAATATAATTTCAAAATTAGAAAAAATTAATATAGAATATAACATTTAAATATTTTAAGTTTGGTTTAAATTTGGGCAAATTTGGTCAGAAAACAGCTCATTATTTTACTTTGGAAATTAAAATTAAAAATTAAAATTAAGTAAAAAATAAAAAAAAAGAGTGCAAAATTTTCAAATAACAATAAAACCATGCTTTATTTTTGAGTTTCAACGAGCACCGAGTTTAATATTTACAGTATAAGTAAATAAAAACATTTTATATATTATTTTACCAAATGCATTGTGCACACACCGCCAAAACTATGTGCAATTATTGCTATGTTTTTCGCTTTGGATGGTTGAATGAAATGTTCCCATACATATGTAGTATGTTCCTTGGACGTAGCACTTTCCTTAACAAGATAAGAAAATATTTAAATATTTTATTTTGAATTTTAAATATTGATGATAGTTTAGTTTATTTCACTTACTCTGATCGGTTTTCCATTAACGGTATTTAAATTGGTGTTTAAAACAATAATTCCATAGCCATCAGTAAGACCTTGCTTAATGAAGGGCAACTGGGTGCCATTATCTAAACAGTCATTAATTATAAGCCTGAAAAAATTAATAATTAGGACAATTAATTAAAAAAACAGGTTTAATTAATTGATTAATAGAAATTACAACAAACCTTCTTGCCCACTGTCCAGCTCGAACCACGCCCGAGCCATGAATTATCACTAAAAGTTTGTCTTGGTTAGTTAAGGCATCTTCGCTCATAAATATAAATCCTTGTGGTTCATTTTCTT